>MJUU01025220.1:4174-32804 GCA_002080025.1 Modiolus philippinarum
AATATATATATATATATATATATATATATATATAACTTGAATTAAAGTTATCAAGATAAAGTAAAAATAAAATATATCCTTGCATATATCCTCACCTGAAACCTCCTTTATCATAATATAGGACATTAACATATCAATGTCGTCAAAATATCAAGCAGAGTTTTACGAAACAGACTTTAACACATTTTCTATTTCTTATATAACATTTTACATTAATGTATTCACTATAAAAGTTAACATGGTTTAGTTGACAAGATGGACATGTTCTCTGTCATTGTTTTATTAGCATGTAAGTAAAGTTTTGTATTTCTCTCCCCAGTTTATATGTTAGACGATAATCATTTTATGGGAATTTGTTTATTCCTTGACTATCTTAAAACGTTTTGCTATACGTTTATGCATACCCTATAACTTAGACTACTTTGTGAAAGTGATGGAGTGTAGCGTATATGCACTTCGAATAAGTTATAAAATTAAATTTGATCAAATTAAACACTTGCAACGAGGGACTTCAGACTTTATTGTTTCTCCCCAATTTCATGATTTTTTTATAAATAAAAAAGTAAGTGAAAACCGAACCGTCAATCCCAAACGTACATTTCAAGGACAATGGCAACATCAGAAACAAAAAATGAAAAAAAAACAAAAAAACAGAGACACAACATGGGTACGGCACAGAAAAGAAAAAAAACAGACATGTTTGCATCGGTCGCAAAATTATACCTGTAGAGTGCAGACATCATCCCTCGTCCAATTTAACTTGCGGAGCAGTCATGTAAATAGTCGTAAGTTAACTTAAAGTTGACTTTGAACAGTCATAGAATCCTGACTCTCCTGAACAGTCATAGAACCCTGACTGCTCTGTCCAGTCATAGAACCCTGATCGCTCTTACTTGTCTTAGAATCCTTACTGCTTTGTCCGGTAAGATCAAATTAATTGATTAAGAAGTAAGTCAAGTGAAAATTATTCATTTCAGTGGGTCAAAGTAAACAATACAAGAACTGCACTAATACTCTTAATTTGATAACATAAAAGCAGCCGGGGCTGTATGACAGGTCAAAGCAGTCAGGATTCTATGACAAATTAGAGTAGTCAGGGCTTCATGTCCAGAACAGGTCAGGGCGGTCAGGCTCTTTGACCAGAACAGGCTAGAGCATTAAGGCTCCACGATCAGAACAGGTCAGCGCAGTCGTGGGCTCTAAAATTAACTTAGAGGAGCTTTTGTGACTGGTTCAAGTTAACATGGCGAGAGGTCATGCCTGCACCTTACTGTTATGTTACAAACTCTTTGCTATTTAATATTGAGTTAAGGTTCAAAATAGGGAAATTCATTAGGCAGTGCGAGTGTCCCCATTCTTTTCGTCAATTCTAGCCATCAGTTGCCACATCATTGACAGAATAGTACAAAATGTAAAGTAATTAATAAAGTTTTGCTTTAAGAAAATATGTGATGTTTTGTTTATTGGCACGACCACTCTACTCTTTTTCTGAAACATTCTGTTCTGATTGATTTCATACAGGAGCTCAAATAAAAGCATTAAACCTTTGACAGACATATACATAAAATAAAGGAAATACTGAAGCAGAAAGCTTATAAAAAACAAACAAAATAAGGTGAAACAAAGAGAGCGAAAGAGAACACATAAATTTTAAACGGTACAAGAATTTCTTAAAAAAGAAATTAATATTGACCGAAATAAGAAAGTGAGTATAGCCCAATGGCGAGGGAGTAGTCATGATCGTCTTCACGACTGATGCCCAATGGTGTATAGTACGTGTAGGTGTGATAATAGCTAATAATTTGTGATGTGTTAACACCATATGCATCAACTCCTTTATCTATTGGAAAGCAAAACCAAAATCTGAGTGATCACGTTCAGAGTAAAACATACCAGTAGATGCGGGTAGAATTGTAGTATTGGGTGAACCTTAATTGATTATCGATTGTGCTGAAATTTGAAGGATAAAAGACCTCTGGCTGTCTTAGGACGATTACAAAAACTCGGACGCGGAATATTTTGCAATACAAGGTTTCATTCACCTTTTGAATTTAGACGTTTTAGAGAGAAACGGAATGATAGATTTGAATGTTATGATCTAAAAGCCCTGCCTAGAAACTTCTAATGGAAAGAGTGTAATGTTGACAAATGATCGTTTTTGTTAGTTGTTGATAGTAACAGAAGTGCATTATTTTGTTTGATCATCCTTCCGTTTCCTTATATATTTATCATGTTTATCAACAAAGCTATTTAGTGCATTTTGATTTATATCTACGTGATATTAAAATTTCTCTTATGATGTGGCAGCAGTATCTATTTCTTACACGATAAGATAATTTTTCATATCACTTAGTGATAACTTTTATGCTATCATTTCATTGGCCTTTCATACGATTGGATAACTTTTCAGCCGTATTTTTATTGCTTGTTCTAGAGGTCACACAACAGGTCAAACAACGTCATGGCAATAACATAAACCGCTAAAGCTCGTTAATTATTATTGTGTAATTAAATAGCTCGATTTGATAACAAGTGATATACAAGCCTCACTCATAATGAAACCGATAATTATCTTACCGCATTTTTGGCAAAGAAGATATATACCTCTTTTCCCGCCAAGTCTCTTCACTATCATTCGTCAGGACAAATTCCATGTTCAGATCAGCCATAATCAAGATATCTGATGCAATGTCTTTCTTTTTAATTTCGGCCATACAATTCATTAAAATTATTGCAAGTGGAGTTAACATATATGTTATCGTCTCATGTTCATTTACTCCATATCCTTTCGTAAAATATATTGTCTTTCTGTTTTCAGCATAGCATATTGTCTTCCTTTTTTATTGTTTTTTTTTATATTTGTTGTATTTTGCATAATGTTTTTCTTTATTTGCTATAAATCTTTCTTTATTTGACAAATGTCTTGCTTCTTTGCTTTGCATAATGTTTTTCTTTGTTTAATATCTTCATTTGCCATAATGTCTTTTTTTATAGTTTCTCTTTGTCGAGTAAGCATAATGTCTTCTTGCTTATATTTGGCAGTCAGAATTCTCCACGCTCGGACAATCCGCATGATAAGATGTTTAGTGATATTGTTCTTTTCTTTTATGAAAATAAATTAAAAAAAAATAAATAAAAAGCATTTTTTATAAATGCCTTATTTCCGTTACAACCCATGTAACATGCATTTCTATTTTCTGTTTTGCCGTATTATGTCTAAAATGTCATAAATTGTGTTGTGTCAAATACTAATTAACTTTTACTAACCTATTCTTACATTTAATAAGAAGAACGTTGTATTGTATGACCTTTTGAATTCTGTAAGTTGTATTTGATGTTTAAATGTACGTATTATACATATTTACATAGATATGTATCTTAACATGTTGTTTGATGTAATATATCAACCACTTCCTAAGGTTTATATATAACAGTGGAAGTACAAATCTTGTTAAAAAAATTGTATAAAGGAAAGTCTTTGCGAGAAAAAGTTTTGATCAATACGATTATTTTTTACGACAGAGAGACAAATATTGACATTCCTACCTACATGTAGTTATGAATTTCAGGACGAAAAAGGGACACAGGAGGCACATCAGGTTGTGAAAATCGTAAGCCTGAAATAGGTGTTTGCGAATATTTCTATTCATAAAAAACAAATTATTTTTTCAGGTGTCACAAATTTAATTCTAAAGATAAAATGATATTTATAGTTTGCATAACAAGAAAGAATTGTATATCAATGGATATCAACTAGAGTTATGTAATTTCAAAATATTATAAACGAGCCTTCGAGTTTATTATATTTGAAAATTACATAACGAGAGTTGATATCCAGCGATATACAATTCTTTCGAGTTGTTAAAAATATTTCTCTTATGATTTTCATACGTAAATGCAGCGATTTTTTAGTGCCGAACTGCTGTTTTTCTAATAACAACACCGCTGCTAGGTAACGGCCAACGAGATTTTACACTGGTCCAATATTAACGTCGAAAAAATAATAGCACATCACGCGTGATGTATTATTACGTTGAGCTAGACCAATGAAATTACTGTAAAATAATTTTTTTTATTTATATATGTGTTTAATTTATTGTATATTTGTATATATTATGTATTTTTAATTGCTTTCGGTACTTATGTTTTTCTATGGTTTTTAGAGAATAAAGAATCTTGAATCTTGTAAAAGCGATTCAACAAGTTCATATCTACCTCCAGCTGCAAAGTCTCGTTATGTACCACAAATAACTATTCGTGCAAGGAATAGCTGATAATCGTGCATCATAAGAGAATAATTGATAACACTTATTAGCTCTTTCGTTTTGTTTTTGAATAATAGAGGACTCATTAATAATGTAAATCGAAATGGCCAATAATAAATTCCTCATGCTTCAGCTGCAGTCCTTTTCTTGACACGGGGCTTTTTGTCTATTTTCTGTTAACTTAGCCTTTCTTGACTGGAACACCTTTGTGCTCCATTTTTGATTAAAAAAGATATAGAAGTTATCATCTAGCTACCAAATTTAAATTTAGTGAACAATTCTCTTCCACAGTGTATCACACATCGGAATGTGACACCCTTATTGGTTATGCTGCCACTCACAGTGGCGGTCTCTCTGAACATGGGCTTGACGAGGGATGGTTGACACTAAATGTATCGACATCTTTCCAGATCGAGATCTACTCACTTAACGATGAGTGTTGGAAGGTAACTGTATACTGAACGTGTGACAAAAGAATTTGTTATTGTACTTGTTTAAGTTTAGTGTTCGTTTATTTTTTTTTAAACAGTGTTTATCAAGACAGGCATGAGTGTGAACCGAAAAAGGAACATGCTTCGAACAATTGTGCCTCATGTAGTCATCAATATTTGGATATACACAATTTGAACCAATATCGCACGCATCCGGTTGATTAAATATGGCGAGCTACATGAATATTAATCAGGTTGGGGGAAACCCCAATTGGGCTATTATATCCCAATTAGGCTATTATATCCCAATTGGGATATTTTACCAGTTATTTGTTAATAACATTTTGGGGGTTTAATGCTGCATCATGATACAAAGAAATAATAAATATATAGGGTAAGAGCTTTCAGGGGATATACTTCTGTTGTCAAAAGGATGCTGCAAATTTTCTGCAGATCGATTAATGATAAAAGAATTAGTGACTTTCATTAAGCGATTACTTTAACTTTAAGGAGTCAACAACTGTTCTATTCTGCTTCTCTTGAAGAAATATCTATCTAGGGTCAAATTAAGCAAACTGTGATAGTATAATGAAGAAAGTTTTTCATTAGTAAACAAATGAAGTAATGGAGAAAAAGTCATATGAATTTGATTTTTTATTTCCTCTAGAGTTACCTCTCTTTGTCCATGTTTTAGAAAATGAATTTGCAACAATGGTGTTTGAAACCTCAATATCTTTGCATATTTTACAAACTAAACTTCAAATTTATTCTTAAAGTATTTCACAGACATCTCGGTTCTCATGCCTTGATAATCTAACTATTTATAATTGCAATGATCTGGAATTATGACAGAATCAAATGCATACCTTTACATTCTTAAAATGTTTGTGCTTGTGAAATGCAGCATTATTAAAAAGATGTCGATATGTCATTTGATGACTAAAACCACGAAGTTTCTCATATTTTATGTTTCATTAAGCGGCATTGAAATGTGAAAGAAATGATTCATAAAAAACTGGTCAAAAACCCCAATTGGGATATAACCGTATATCCCAATTGGGATATAATAGCCTAATTGGGATATAATAGCTCAATTGGGGTTTCCCCCAACCTGTTAATGTCGGTTCCTATAAATTCAAAAGATTTTGAAGACAATCACCTTTTTTTCAATGGCTGGCTGATATATAACTTATTCCAATTCAAATACAACATTTATATACCGGAAGTTTTGATTGGTTACAACTGTCCGCAATTCTACAATTTGTACGTTATGGACAGAGTATGTTCCTATTGTAGTCTGGTTCCTGGTACGGTTACGATTACACATGTTAAATCGTTTTGTTGCAATAGAAGCGCATTAACAGTGCATTATTTGAATATCCGAAGGAGCCAACCTTCATTTGGCGGGCAAAATTATCTGTTAACATGCTCCGCTGCGTGGCACCGGTACCTGTACCCGTAAAATGTACGATTGATGCCCTAAAACATTATACTAACGTACTGTTTCTTAACGTAACGCCAAACTTGTGTATAGAAAAAAAATTTACACAAAGGATATACTTTCCATTTTACATATGGCAGAATCAGGGGTACTTTACTAATTTGCATAGCGGCCATCTTGTAACTCTTGCTTGTCTTCCATGTTTAATTGAAATGCACAGGGGGATATTGAAATTTTGCAAAATTGCCTAATAATACACTTCAAAACATATTTGTCCGCATCTAGCAAGATTCTGCACATTGTTAACATCTATTCTATACATAAATAATTATCTTTAATAATGAAAATTTCCGGCCAATTAAATTTGAAATTCGAAGCGGTATCATGACATTTTGACTGTGGAAGCCATTGTAAAACTGCCGAGTGGGCGATGTTTGACAGAAAAATACATATGAAAGATAAATATGTAGCAAATTTGTCTGCATATGATGGTGAAATATAACTCACAAAGTTTCACAAAAAGTTGTTCCTTTTAAACTTACTTATGAAAATTCGCGGCCAAATTGAATTGAAAATGTGTAATTCCCAGCTTTCCAGTGACGGGGATTCCTTCTTCAGACTGATTTTAACCACAAGTTCCATGTTTTAAAATTCCCACAACAAAAACTTTTCATTACGGAAGATAACATTAAATCTTGTCCGCATATGATGGTGAAATGTAACTCACATAGTTTCACAAACAGTTGTCCCTTTTAAACTTACTTATGAGAATTCGAGGCCAAATTGAATTGAAAATGCGTAATTCCCAGCTTTCCAGTGACGGGGAATCCTTCTTCAGACTGATTTTAACCACAAGTTCCATGTTTTAAAATTCCCACAAAAAACTTTTCATTACGGAAGATAACATTAATACAGTACTTTTAGAAAAAAACGGGGGTAGTATGAAAATAATCCGGAGAACTGAGATATACTTGCGAAGTTAAACTTAATAAAGGGAAGTAATTCATCAAAAAGGGGCGTGGTCACGTGCTTTTATCTCATGAATAAAATACCCCGATTCTGCCTTATGATATATTTTTAGTTTTTATATAAAAGTAGTTTCAATAATTTTAGATCTCAAACCGTAGTACAGTGTATTGGACTACTTCGCTAGTCGGTAGACTAAATGACTGCATGCAAGCGTTGCGCAGAAACTCTTTAGTAATGCAGTCCAAGCTCAAAATTCGAACATACATTTTCATCCTTAGCTGAATTTGACTTTCCTTTTTAGATCTTATTGGTATTTTTTCTCTGTCAGATTTTATCCATATTTCGGTAAATGGATTTCCAAATGTTTTGATTTGATCTGCACTGAAGAGACATTTGTTGTCAAAATGCGCATATGCAGAAACTAAATTCACAGTAACCTCGAGTTTGAGTTAATTACACATTGTCTTATTTAACATGTATATTGTATTATTAGTGTCCATTTGTACATGTGAAGACGTTGCCAGCGTTGGCTCAAACAACTATTTTTGTCAACACAACGTTTGGAACAACAATTGCGTTGAGACGAAAAATATCACAACACACAAATGAAGAAGAATTTTGCAGGTAAGTTTATTGCCACATAAAACTTGTGATATTGCAATTGTAATCATTGAAAATAATTGGACAATTATGTCCGTTTTTGACCCTAAGACAGTCATATCGGATTCTGTATATAAGCATGATAAACAATGACTTTTGATTAAAAAAATTACCAACTTTTTTGAAATGTTCCATAGGCTCTAATGAAAAATCAAACATTTGAAATATCAAAAATAAAAATGTGAATGAAGGTCCCTAAAAATGAGGAAATGGTCCAGTTTCTCGCTTCATATATCTTTAATAGACAAAATTATAAATATTCCTTTCTAAATAGACAAAATTATGAATATTCCTTCACTTCGTTTAAAAGTTTTTGCCGTAAGTTGAATGAAATGACCAGAGAACTAAGATTTCCCCCAAAAATTTCAGACGCTTTTATCTCAAAAACGGGCAATTGAATCTACCAATATTTTTTGCTTAAAAAATAATAAATGATCTGATATAATAAATTTGAGGAATGACCATTTTTTATTAATACAACCAACCAAATTCTATCATCTTACTTATTATTATCATTCTCCTGGTGTGGATTATTTACCGTTTTATTCATTTTCATGTGTAACAGTTTGTCAGATGGATCATTTTTGGGTGGTCAATATTTTATTTTTGTATAGCAATTTTATTTGTTTTTCTCTTACCACTTGGTCGATGCCTCTGCTGGTGAACTGTTCGGGTATTCACCAACCCAGTAGCCGGTACTTTGGTGCTGACCCGACAGCCGATAAAACTAACGAGTATGTCCTTTGAGCTTAGCTACGTCCTTAGCAGGTTTTTGCTTTTCATTTAGATTTTTGTTTGGTCATTTGTTCTGTAGTAGCTATCGGATTAAACACATGTTTAGATTATAGTCTTCACAATGTTCTGTTGTGATCTGCACTAATGACATAAAATGTCAAAATGGTCTCGTGCAGAAACTAAATTCAGTTATTTCGGTATTTTGTTATTTCACATGTCACTTTTTCTGATAAATATCGTTTCCGTGTATAGCTATTTAAGGTAGATCGGTAGTCTTCCTCCATTTTGAATTTGTTGTTTATACTGTTATGGTATTATCTGCTTTTTAAATATACAAATATTTTTATTTGTAGTGTATCAATAAATATTATATCAGTGACACAAAAAGCAAAGGATCTTCATTCACTTAATTTTACATGTATTTAACTAATTGGATAAAGTTTGGTAATTTGATAATTAAATGGTTTGGAAGAGGATATTTTAAAAAGGGAGATAATCTGATAAATATATTTTACATAGATATCACTATGAAAATTCACTTTTTTCAAATTATATGGAAAACAAAGTCGGTGACCCCCATTTTTCTTTATATGTTTTGAAAGTATATTCAAAGGGCTAACATATGAATAAAATAGAAAGAAATCTATGGAATAGTTTTAAAGAAAACAACCAAATACCTGTTTTTCTCTATATATTCATTAGAAATATTTGATTATTTTGATATCAGTTATTTTAAAAACCCCTTTTTTATTTTTTTATTTCAATGCTAATATAATGAGGAAACTTTCCTGAGAAAATAAAGAAAATGTATGGAAAAAAATTTTGGACTACCCATCTACCTTAAAAGCATTGAAAGTCATATAAACAAATATATGGCAAGGATGTCTTTTTTAAATGTGATGGGTGTTTTTTCGCTAAAGGTTGCATGAAAAGTTCAAAGAAGGTGGAAACTACTGGTTGTTTGTGGATTATAATGTATACAAAACAGAAGACTGTGGTGTGTTGTTGGTAAACAATCCATTGCCAGCTGAAATGCGTAAGATAGTATTTCGTTCTGATTTGGCATTTGATATGTTGTTGAATGCCGTGGAATGTATTTTAACATATGCTCCTTCTTTCAATTATTGTATGTCAAAACATAAGTTAGAAAATAAGAATCACTTAAAATATTATTAAAACGCTTACAGCAGAAAGAACATTCAAAAGAACATAAAATAAGTTATTTATGAAAGATCACAACAAAAGGTCACTAACAGAATATATTTCATGAGTATATCAAATGTCGTCTTTTTTCAATTTGAAAATAACACGTCTGAAAAAATATCCATATTTTGTAATTTTGATCAAATGCAAGCACCTGGAAACCTATCTTGTGTTTATCATCGCTACTTGGGTGTACTTTTAAAGATTTTGACGTCAATGCAAGATTTATCTCACGTTAGGCAATGGTTATCAAAAACTCAACACTTCTTATATGTCAATTGTCCATGACAGATGAGGTAAAGTGCACAGATCTTCAATGGGTTATCTGCCGCCATTTACGGATGATTTATTAACTACATACAGCAAATTGTGTCCAAAAGCTTTCAAAATGGTTACCATTGGAAACGCGATATAAGTTGAAAATTCAAAATGCGAAGCATTGATTGAATGAAATTTGACAGGAAGGCTGCATAGTTAGTACACGTAGAAATGATTTTTAGTCCCAAAATTTTCAAAATGGCAAAAGGTGCTATGGAAACTGAAGTAAGGGCGGAACAATTCAAAGTGCTCAAAATTGACAGACAGTTGAAATAAAGGAACGCAGTTCAAGCTTGTTTATCGCCATGTTTTTTTCTTATTTGATCCAATCAGTCTTTTTTTTTGCTTTGGTATTTGTTTGCCAATGAGTATGCATAAGACATAGTCCTTCGTTTTTTTTTTCACTATTCAATCAGCCAAAATACTGCTTTTTGACTTTTTATTCTATTTACAGCTATTCTGTACATGTTCCTGGGGTTATGTGCATTAGCCGTACTTATTGTTGTAGTTAAAATAATTTGGAGGTAAGCTTACTTTCAATAAAGTGCAAAGCATTAAATGGTTTGTTTTGGTGTAAACATATTTTATTAACTAAATCACATATAACAATATAACATTCAAATAGCACAATACACATTATAAAGACATTTTGACACAGTTAAAAGGAATCCGGAAACCATAGCCAAAGCTTTGATATAAATCCGTTTCCAAAATGGTTTGCTTTAAGGGCGTACAAGTCTCAGTTTTAAGAAGCATTCTATATCCTTAGGTCTTATCCATTCTATCATGGTGAACTATTTTATTTGCAAGGTTATCCTATTTTTTTTATCTAAGATAACTTTGAAATACATCAATTAGACATTGTACAAAAATTAATCAACTTCTGAATTTACTTCACATGTTTGAAGCATTTAAAACAACGGCAGTAGAATACCGAAGGATCAATGGAGTGAAAATTACAAAAATCGAAATCCAAAGACACGGCCAAAACGAGAACACAGAAACCAATGACGTTAGACACAAAAAACAACGACGTTAGACAGATACAAAGCACAGAAACAGAAATTACAATATTCAAAACAAAGGCACTCACAGTGTGAAATCCAGTGAAACTGAGAGTGACATCAAGTGCTCCGGAAATGTAAGCATGTCCTGCTCTGTTAACAGCAACCGTCACACTGTGAGTGATTCAATCCGGGAAAATGTCGGTAGTCAAATCCGGGAAGACGTAAATCTAGCAGTTAATGGAAAATGAAGAAAAAATCGAATGAGAACCAAAATTTTGACGTCTTATATATAAAAAATTCGTACTTTTTTTTCTCGAAATATTTGCTTATGTTGCTCTATAAGCAAAGATTTTTAAAGCATAAGGAAAAGGTTTTCATTGACGGTATAATTACAAATTTTCAAAGATTAATACCTAAACTCCCTTTAAACGTTTTGTTAATAGATGTTTGATAGCAAGGTGGAGGCGTCATTGTTAGTGTTATTTGGATTTATATTACAAAAAATTTTTTAAAATATTTTGTTCAATACATATGGATTTCATAACTTTCATGAATGTTTATATGAGTTTTATATGAAATATTTTAAATTAAATTAGGGAGCTCATCTTGACTGCAATCTTTCTAAATTTTAAAAAAGAAATATACAATCATTGGATTTTTATAATATAAAAAATCATCTATTGTAGCAAAGTAAGAAAGAGTTCCTTCAATGTAACAGATCCCTCAAACAAGTCAGACCATGACTTAAAACTATCTGTAAGTAAGAGCTATTTTTGCAGGAATTATGTTTGTTGGATTCAGAACTGAAGTTTTTTACCTGTTTTTTGTTCAAAATTCAGTGAATTAAAAGGTTTTTATCCCCTCGCACAATGGAGTTGGGGAGGGAATAAAGCGTTTCGTCTTTTCGTAAGTCACAAGTCCATGTATCTTTTGAATTACAAGTCATAGATGGATGAGTTTTTGTCCAGAGATGTGTCTTTGATAGTTGTTGAAGATGATTTAAAAATTAAAAAAGTTGGTTACCTTGGCCTACATCTCATGCGTTGGTGTTCCAGGTTAAAGTTTGTTTTAAAAATCCACGTCTGAGACACTAGAAAAGGGTTAGGCAAATTATTTTGTCTGTGGATGCTTCTTGGATAGTCACGGGGTGGCTGATAACAATTAGGTCACTTTGACCTTCATTTCATGCATGAGTGCAAAAAAGTTTGTGTTTTAGGCCATTATGAGATACTAGAACAGGCAGAGGAATATTATTTTGTCACTTGATGCGTCCTGGGTAATCATTAGGATTCTGATTAGAATAGTGTCACGTTGACATACATTTATGCATCAATAACTCACGAAAAAGTTTATTTGATTTAAAATATACCAAAATCAATTCAGGTATATTATGAGTTGCTGATTATTTAGTGGTTTCAAACTTACTTATTTGAATAATTACAAATTGGCAAGGGGATTGACCATCGATCTGACTGCTTCTTTCCCTTGTTTAATTTGAAATTTGCATTGTAAATTTTCGCAAATCGATTGGTATTTTTCAAGTTTTTTTACTTATATTTTTTGCTCGCATGGTTAGTTGTATCGTGCATTCCTTTTTCCATAATACACAAAGTGCTAAGTACCTCAACTTTATTTATGTTTCACCTCAAGCTGAACAACAGAAGAATATTGTAAAACAAACCTTTATTTGTGAACGATTTTTTCCGATGGTATATATCCGCCCAGTAATCAATACTTTGCTGCTGACACGAAAAAACGATTTATTTTGGAAACTTACAAAATCTTACTTAAAAAAAAAATATATATATATATATATATATATAACGGTCTATGTAGGAACCCAACGGGGTTAGAATTAGAGAAATGAATATCGAGATTGCCTTCCCACCGAGGGATTTGGCTGCTCTTCGAATGCACAGATATTACAGACAAATTACACTGCCCACGCCATCTCTGTGGGAGACCCAAGGGATGTANTATATATATAAACTTTCTTCCTCGTGCACAACTTGTCAGTAGTTGTGTTTCGCTTCTCATTTAGATCATCTTTGTTTAATGTTTTCTATCACTTTATACATCTTTCGGCCTTCTCGATGTATTTGATTTATTTGCACTGAAGAGACATAAGTTGTCGAAATGATCATCTGCAGAAATAAATTTTACAGTGACTTCGGTATTTAGTCATTTTATAAGATAATTCATCATTATTAATGTTTCCATAAAAAGTCGCAATGTACGTTGAATGAGAAACAAAGCAAATAAGACAAGGAAAAATGTAAGATATATATTTTTAGAGTATTCACACCAAAGGACAGGAATCTCGACTTGAAATGGAAAATCAGAATGGCCAACCACCAACAAATTCCCAGGGACCTGCTAGAACAAGACTAAAGTCTCTAGATACGTTTAGAGGGTATGTTTTATTTAGAATAAGAGAAGGGGCCTTATTGGTCTTGTGTTTTATAGTTCTCAAATCTGTTGTGTTTTGGACTGTGTGTAAAATATGATTGATTATGCCATCGAAGGACCTTTTACTGTAATTAATCTCATTAGCCGCCTGTATTTGAAAATATTGACAATTGCATCCATGATCAATTATTTTTATATATTAATTTTGCAATCAAAAAGTCTATTGGTAGGTATCTTTAACGTTTTCATAAAATCCCCATTGTGTTCATTCATTGCAATGAAAGAATGATTTGAATATTTCGTAACCGTTAATCTTTGTTTATTTACAGGCTTAGTTTAGTTGTTATGATATTTGTGAACTATGGAGGGGGAGGTTACTGGTTCTTTGATCACCCACCATGGAATGGATTAACAGTAGCTGATCTAGTCTTTCCATGGTATGTACATGTATGCTGTCGTTTGCCAAGTCAGTTTTAAATTACTTCAAACGATCATAAGAATAAAACATGTCTTCGTCTCATACTAATTCTTAATAATAAAGTACCGAAGAAACTGGAATTTTAGTTTCAGTATTTTGTCATTTCGGTTAAATATGCCTCTTTAGTGCAGATCAAATCAAAACATTTGGAAGACCATTAATTAAAAAATGTGAAATGCTGACATAGAACAAATAACCAGCAGAATCTAAATCAAAGCCAAAAGAAGGTCAGAATGGAGGTATACACGAAGGAGATACTCCATAGTTTTAAATAAAATTTCCTAAAATTTATAAATTGCAAGATTCCAAATAAATTCAAATACTAATTCATAAAACTTTTGGATAATGGCTTTCCATATTATTTGATTTTCAATGCTGCTGATGAAAGGATACTCCTTGAAACACGTGTCTAGCATAAAGACATTTACTGCTTTTTACGCAACTAAGGTATTTTTTGTATTTATTCATTGACTGAATGTAGTTGATTGTCTACCCAGTAGTATTTCAAACTTGTCAACATTTTATCATTTATGCAGTCATAGGAGTTGTTAGGCCCGGATATCGATGTCAGACTTTATCTTTATATCGGCCACTTAATTGTTGGACAGGATCGTTAATGTGTATGACAATCTAAAGTGAGAACCGAACCGTCAGTCTAAAAAGAATAATTCAAAGACAATTGCACCATCGGAAACAAAAAGACATCACACAAGTACGGCACAGAAATAGAAAAAAGAAATACAATTACACACAGATAAACAACACAAATTAAATAAACGAATGACGCCATATTTCATTCTGAACATAGACCAACGCTTTGCTTACAAGGTCATACGCCTCTATGAGGTTAGCGAAAAAAAAATTCCGTACGCAATTGTCACGAGCATAAATAAAGTTATGACAACAGGTAATAACAATACAAACACTATTTGTAGATATCAATTTACCATAAATGAAGCATTTAGCGTAACTAAATCAGTTTTTGAAAGTAGGAAACATTAATGATTCCCGTTTGATATGCTTACGTTGCTGCAGAAGATAAAACTTCGTGATTCGAAATGTAATATGATATAGATTTCGAAAAATAACGATTTAAACTTTAAGAATTGATGTATGTTTTGATCTGTTTTAAATTATATTTGACTTGAGACGAAACATTGTTTTTCATGGTGATAGTCTAATAATGTGGATTTATTTAAGCTTTCACGAACAAGAGTGCAACGACTTAAGTTAAAAATTAGATTATCTATCTTGGATTTCGAAAATGAAATTTTTCTAATATATTACGAAATGTTTTGGTATAATCTGTTGCTACTTGTATATTAGATAGCTTCGCCATTTATCTTATACTTCATATTCTATCATATTAAATTTCTTTTTATGTTCAAATGGTTACATGAAAAGAGTGTATACCGCTGATTTCTCTGTTCAAGATCTTCAATAAACAATAAAAAGATATCAAGTAAATGCACATGAGACAAAGTCTCTACAATACATGGTAAAATCAAGCAGTTGAACAGCTCTTTTATTGTTGCACTTTATCCTGAATTACTTTTGATGATAATAGAGATACCATATTTCTTTTGAAGGTTCATTTTCATCATGGGAACATCTATGAACTTTTCCTTCAAAGGAATGATCAGACGAAATAAAACCAAATTACAAATATTTCGAAAAATTGTCAAACGAGCGGTATTGTTGTTTGCCTTTGGTATTATACTGAACACAAACTGGGGTCGTAAGTACTAGTGCTAATTTGTCTTTAATTCATTTCATAGTGGTTGATTGTATAATGTTTTAAAACTTTAGAACGAGTTTTCTTAACGTCATATAGTCCGCAAAATATATTCTTTTGTAGCAGTGTTTGATATATGCTATTCCTGCTTGGGTCGTTAGTACTAATGACGAGTCTTCTTTAGTGGCTTTGACAGATGTTGAATTGGTTGTGTTTTCAAGTTAGAACGAGTTCTCTTAAACGTATATTAGTCCTCAAACTATATTCTTTGATTATGTTTTATCTATGCTATTCCCCTCTTGCGGCTTGTTTGTTTCTCAATATTTACCCCCCTTTAAAGGAGGTTTAACTTCGGGACATCTGCAGACGTCCATTTCAATTGAACGATGAAGTTAGAGGTGTCAAAAGATGGTAGGGATTTTCCACATCGGATCACAATATCGCACGTTGTGGATACTATACATCCATTGCAGAAATATGGTATTATTGTTTTGGAAAAAATACGTAACTTGGCGCATTTCCGGGCTGACGCATTTCTTTTACAAGTAAGGGATTCCAATATGTTACTCGGATTACTCGATCTTCTTCGATAGGCCTTAAAATGTAAATTACGAGTGTTTCGGACGTACACCTCATTAAAAGGGACACAACTTTGTTGAAACATACAAAATATGTCCTTCATCCCAGATTCCAAAAAGAGGGAATTCCTGCAAAGGCCGGAAGTACTAATGTAATAGTGCTTAATTTTATCATGTTTAAAAACGTTAGAACGGGTTTTCTGAAACGTCATTAAGGTCTCCTTATATGTTCTTTTGTTATGATTTATTTATTAAATTCGTGTACTGTGTTAGGCAAACCCAGTCTTGTTTGCGTGACATAGTATCAGTTAACTTGATCTTTGATTTTTTAAGCATGGGTAATAACGTTTTTTTTATTTATTTTGATTCATTTATATAATTATAAAATCTGAGTAATGTTAAGTTTTTCAAATTACCATGTCTAGGAATTATGTTTCTTTTGTTCTAATGAAAAAGGACGACAATATTGTAACGAAAATGTTAGAGAGTTAGTAGAGATCAGATGTGCCATTTTGAATGTTGTGATATCAAGCTGAATGCAATTATGTTGACTGTCTGTTTCCAGCGTCAGATGGTCTGTTTTCTCTGTGTAATTTGTCTTTTTTTTCCTACACTTATAGTACATATACAAAGGTATTATGTGCTATATAAGTCTTGGAAAAAGACAATTTGATATTTAATATTGAAAGTAGTGTTGAATGAATTTCAATCTTGACAGTCAATCAATATTCACTTTGTTTGTTTCAGCTGTGGATCTGAAGTATCTAAGAATACCAGGAGTGTTACAAAGGTTTAGTCTTACATATCTTGTATTGGCAACTATTGAACTAATATTTATCAACAATTATAAAACAAACTTTAAGGTAAAGATATAAAGATAATGCTGTCAACTTCATTCAACTTAATGAGATTATTTCTTTTTTATCTAAATGCACACGAGTGAAATCAAATCTAATGCAACCTGACAACGACTGTGACGATAATTGTGTGACGTCACTCACCAGACTGTCTATGCACTGAAACTAAATTGAGTCTAAGCACTGAAACTAAATTGTATATTTTGACTGCTAGCATGATGACATTTATTCGACTGGAAAATGAGAGTAGAAACATTTAACGATTATCTCCCTTTACCAAGTCAGTTATATATGGTCAAAGGGAAGATAATTTTTAACTTCAATAGTAAAAGGGGGTTATTTAAGAAATGATTCATGGGAGCGTGAATATATGGCGATTTTACCACGGGTTGGCCCTTTATGGCAAATATTTTATCCCGAACGGATGCGAGGGGTAAAATATAGACATAATGGATTAACCCGTGGTAAAATCAACATATATTCACGCTCCCAGGAATTATTTCGATTCTAATATTACACTTACAGGGTAAAAAAAAGATGAAATCGTCTATGTATTCATAGGTGAAACAGCCACTTTACCCCGTAAAGTATGACGTTTTGTTCTATGACGCTACACAAACTGTCGTCAAACTGTCTATGACGTTATCAAAAGTACCGTCGATTGTCATGACAATACCCACGAATATATGCGGATTTTACCACGGTTATGGACACAAGGCGATTAAAGGACGTCATATTAGAATGGTATTTTATTATCTCTACCTTGACTATGTATGAAGGTATAACCCCCCTCTTTTTTTGGGACTCTGGACTTTGGCCTTATTTTGGCCACACTGAGTCAAACAATAACCACACTGAGTCAAACAAGAAATACAGTGAAAATGACGTGATTAAGATGCTTGAATTTTTGATCGACAACATTTTTGTTGAATGTGGAGGCCGTGTTTTTCAACAGACAATAGGGATTCCTATGGGAACAAATTGTGCGCCACTTTAAGCTGACCTTTTCCTTTTTTCGTATGAAGCAAAGTTTTTACAAGGGCTGATACAACAGAAACAAAAACAACTAGCCCAGACTTTTAATTTCAGCTTCAGATATATAGACGATGTACTTTCTCTTAATAACCTAAGATTTAAAGAATATTTCCATCGTATCTACCCCAATGAACTTGAAATGAAAGAAACAACCGATACACCCGATTCTGCTTCATACCTTGACCTTTTGTCATACATTGACGAACATGGACGTCTGAAATCTAGATTATATGACAAACGTGATGATTTTGACTTTCCAATTGTGAACTTTCCCTTTCTCTGCAGCAATATACCTGCATCCTCAGCATATGGAGTATATATTTCACAATTAATTCGTTACTATAGAGCGTGCAGTACATACAGTGACTTTGTGGAAAGAGCAAAAGCGCTGTCACAAAAACTGCTGAGCCATGGATATGTTCAGCCTTTGTTACTTTCGTCCCTTCAGAAATTCTATGGCCGTCACCACGACATCATAGATAGATATGAAATGTCAGTGTCACAAACAAAAGCTGACATTTTCAGCTAGATTCGCGTCTTTCCGGATTTGAAATTACCGGTTTTGACTTTACCCTGGATTGACCTACTGACAGTGTGACGGGTGCTGTGCGCAGAGCAGGACATGCTCACCCTTCCGGAGCACCTGATGTCACCCTTGTTTATTGAGAGTTCACACTGTTAGTGCTTTAGTTTTTTGTGTTGTATATGTAATGTTCGTGTGTTTTTTGGGCATGTGGTGTCTTTAGTCTTCCGTCTTTTGGTGTTCTTACTTTTGCCTTGTCTCTGGACTTTGATTTGTGTAATCTTGTGCTTTGTTCCTTCGGTATTCTACTGCCGTTGTTTTGGGCGTACTTTGGACTTGACAACTTGAATCTATGCACTCAATGGACTCAAAAGCTTAACCATTTTGTACTTGTACTTCAAATTTCCTAAGAGTAAAAAACGAACTTGACTTTATGTCAAATGTTGTGTGTATACAGGACTCAAGAAGGTAGGGGGTTATACCCTATTATATAATTCACTTGATACAGAGAGATAATCGAAAAATATTTCTAATTAATGTTTTAAAAATGTCTGTTAGTCTCGTCATGGGATAGCTATAATTTGCGATAAAACTGTAATTCGAAAATATTTCCCCTCAAAAGCATGAATTACAGAAATTATGATGCTGATATATTCATTTGAACGTCACATATTTTAGAAATAATTGCATTAACACGAAACATTAATATGTGCACTCATTAGAAGTTTCAATGTGGAAAAAGGCTTTTTGATTATCTCATACATCTGGTTATGACAATTTATACATTGTAAGCAATTAGAGACGTCGTGAAGAAGTCCGGAATAAACCACACATTTCTAAGGTTTATGTCAACTGATAAAAGTTACAGTAGTATAAGAAAACCAAATTGCATTAGTTGTTTGAATTAATACTAATTTTTATCACAAATTGGATCTTTATCTTAGTAATGTCTTTGTTTAATGTTTTAATAGTAATTTATAAGACAAATATTTGCAGGAGAGGCGATTTGCTCCAGTAAGTGATCTCATATCTTTAGCACCTCAGTGGATTATTTCTCTTGGTATACTTGGATCATACCTGGGACTTACTTATAAGCTACATGTTCCAGGATGTCCGACGTATGTATTACTCCTTTTCCTTTATTACACTGAACATGAAACGACCTATAAAGTTTTGGAAATTTCAGGCTTTTTTAATTATGATTTTTCATTATTCTTGGTTTTGTTCAAAAAATATTTCATAGCTTAGATGACTAAACATTTGCCCGCCATCTTTGATTAATATTCTTTAGAGTCAACGAATGATAGTTTTGGGTAATAATACTTAACGCTCATAAATTTAGAAGATCGTGATTACTGATCAGAAACATAAGCAGAAGTAAAAAAAAATCACTTTTTAAATTGAAACAAGATTAAAATTATAAAATATTTTAATGAGACAAGTTAGAAATTATGGTTTGAAATCAACTAACTAGAGACGAAAAAGGAATTCGTAAATATGTGACGAATATTCGAAATCAAATCATAATTCCACCTCAAAAGTATATAAAATGTTCAAAAACAATTTTGTGTTTAAATGAGTTTCAACAAAAACTGATAACAAAAGTCTGGAAAAAATGTATTTGAAGGCACCTGGAATCAAGTGATAAAAAGTTTTTAGCAAAAGGTAATAAAATAAACGTCTGAACATATTTTTTTTTAAATACATATCAGTAGTATTTTGTTGCTTCATGCATCAAGTCATTCATTTGCAATCTTGACCATTTAAAATTTTATTTCATTCGTATTTTAAGTGGCTACACTGGTCCAGGTGGATTACATGAAAATGGTAAATATTATAACTGTACTGGCGGAGCTGCACAATATATCGATGTTATGGTCCTGGGAAAGAACCATATATATGCACATCCAACAGCACAGGTTTGTTTTATACTGCACACAATATGGAGTCATCATACTACTTTTTTCGTGCATCAATTTTCGTTTTTGCAAATCAATTCTCTCCTGATGGGTGAAATATAGTATTGGACCGGTCAATGCACACGGACTTTATTACCCCCGGAGTTCATATGACCATGTCAATATTATTTCCCAGGTTGTAACTTATACCAAATTATAAGATTTGAATATCTTTGTTGTACCCCATACTTCATAATTAGACCAATAATATATCTTTGGACTTTGCACAGTACTACTTCGTTGTATATATCGTATTATATGAGCTAACCGCGTGTTTTTCTTAGCCATGATGTAGAAAACTTAACGAAGCGGATAAATACATTTGAAGTCAATGTTATCCGATCTAAACGATAGTTTTGAAAGCACTTGTCAATAGCATCGTAATGTTTATATCGAGGCATCAAAGACGCCGATTGTAACGTATCGAGATAAAATCAAATGTTGTCGTATATATTTAAACAAATGGTCAATATAGTAAAAACATGTTCAAAAAAGACATTGATAATGATTCATTTGAGAATATTTCGTATGAACTAGAAGAAATATAAGAGTCTTATGTAAATGAAATGTGGATATTAAAAAACTCTAAAGATCTGTTTGACATCCTTAAATCTAGATCATTATTGCATTGCAACAGCATTAAAACATTTGACTTCTCCACACTTTATACTACCATTCCTCATGAACAATAATTCATAAATGTTTCTCCCGTAAGAATGTCGAACGAAGATATAAGTACATTGCCATAGGCAGAGAACAAGCATACTTTGTGAAATATGACTCAGAATCACAGAAAAAATACACAGAGGGAGAAGTGATAAAAATGATAGAGTTTTTGATCGACAATATATTTGTCCAGTTTGGAGGACGTGCTTTTCAACAGACCATTGGAATTCCAATAGGCACAAACTGTGCAGCTCTTTTAGCCGATCTGTTTCTCCACTCTTATGAGACTGAATTCATTGAAGGGCTTCTTCAAAATAAAGACAAAAAACTGGCCCAGTCCTTAATTTGAGCTTCCGTTATATAGATGATATTTCATCACTAAACAACCCTCGCTTTGGTGATTTTCTTCATCTTATTTATCCAAAAGAGCTTGAAATTAAGGATACTACAGATACTTCCACATCGGCTTCGTTCCTTGACCTTCATCTTGAAATTGACAACAGAGGTACATTACAAACTAGGCTGTATGACAAACGCGATGACTTTACTTTTCCAATAGTCAACTTCCCTTTTCTTTGTAGCAACATTCCAAAAGCACCAGCATATGGAGTTTACATCTAACAACTCATTCGCTATTAGAGGGCTTGTGGTCGTTACAGTGACCTCCTTGATAGAGCTCAGTTGCTTACAAATAGACTACTTAAGCAAGGGTACGTTACCAAAAACTAAAAGTCATCACTACAGAAATTTTACGGTCGACATCACGATCTTGTGGATTGCCATGGGATATCTGTTTCCCAGATGACAACAGATCTTTCCCTCTGCAACAAAAGTATGTTTTTCCTCTATCGGATTTGACTTTACTACCGGATTTGACATGTTCAGCACGGCGGGTGTCTTATAAGAAGCAGGAGATGCTTACTCTACCGGTACACCTGATCTCACCCATGGTTTTTATTGGGTCCGTGTTGTTCATCTGTATGTGTGACTTCATTTTTCTTTTTTGTCTCGTACTTTCTTTCTTAGTGTGTCCGATGTTGCCATTGTCCATGGATTGTTCGTTCTTTTGATTGACGGTTCGGTTCTCACTTACTTTAGCAGTCACAGTGAATTTTTCCTCGAAAATCAAATCTTTTCACTCTAATATAAGCAAATAAAAATAATCTGATAAAAATGTTTTGAAGAGTCTCCACCATCAGTTGGTTGGTTCTGCTACAATTTTGGTTCACATCGGTCAATGTGGTTTTAAAGTTTTCTGCTACTTCATTACGGATTTACCGCCAAATTTATGAACTCGTTTTGTTATTATGAAGTAATGAACATCAATGGGCATGTTTGTTCCATATGCATTATGCTGGTACCAAAAGATTTTTTAAGTTTTATTTAAGTTTAAAACTTCCTGGCTCAGAACTCAATTTACCATAACTTCGGTATTTTGTTATTTTTAATTGATTTTGTATCATTAATTACAGAAAATCTACCAAACAACATCACCGTATGATCCAGAGGGCATTCTTGGTACTCTCACTTCCATATTTCTGTGTTTTCTTGGAATTCAGGTAAGTGTTTGTCTGTATTGTTAATGCATCAAATAAGTGTTTACCCAAGATACCTACTCTTATTTCGTCTGCTTATTGTTTGCCCGTAACGTTGTATTAAAATCTTTCATATGCATTTTATTGAAAAATGCTTTTTAACATTGCTTTTATAGTTTTTTACTGGAAAAAATCGCTTCTGATTAGAATTTCTAAAAATCGTTACAGAAATAAGTATTAATATATTCAGAACGGCATGAAACTGGATTATTCTTATTTTTATAGTCAGGACGAATATTGGTTTGTTTTGAGACAATAAAGCAAAGAATATCTAGATGGATTATTTGGGCCATTATAACGGTAAGGAAATACAACAACACATATTCTTTACTCAGTTGCTTCGGTATTCTGTTATTGGTTACAAGTCAAAGTTTAAAAAAAAGTCAGTGACATTTGTTTTAATGAATTAGGGTAATAACAAAATTACCGAACAGAGTTGTCAAAAGTCGAAGTCCATGAGAAAAAACGCAAATCAGGTAGAAACCACCGGAAAAAATTGTCGATCGCAACGGTCCTGACTTGGTACAGGCATTTCAAAAGAAATGGTGGGTTAAACCGGTTTTGTGGCATGCCAAACCTCCCTTTCCATTGCGGTGGTGTCCGGTAGCAACTCAACAGCAATTGCTATTGAAAGGTCGTAGACAGTTAAAAGAAATGATCATCCCAGTTCTAAGTAAAAAAAAGAATCTTGAATCAGAGTTCGGACAGAAACTTCAGATTTTTCCATGAGGGACTGATATCTATTAAAGAACTTTTTTAATGATCGTATGAGACGGAATTTTTTGAAGGTTGATTGATAAGGCGGTCACGGAGATAACTATGTCTAATTAGAAAGTCTATATAATTTGTGCTAGCTCTCGCGTAACGAATCAACTGTGAAACATACACTCCGTAAGCAGGAGAAGTTGGAATATTATTCTCCAAGTTGGGGAAATTTATAATTTTGAAATTAAAATCGCCCCAATTTTAAGTACATATAAATAAAGAAGTTACTGTAAGTTTTTGCAGAGAACCATGTCCAACACTTATGCCCGTTCAATGCACTTCTAATCAAAACATTTGAAAATTATAAACCGCAACGTATATCAAGGCCGTGAGAGAACAAATAGGCAATAGGATCTAACTGAAAAATAAAACTAAGCTACAATGTAAGGACAAAGTTTTACATAAAGGAGGAACTCTTTACTTCAAATTAAGATATTTTCTGGTCGGCGCCAAAGTGCTGACTGCTGGGTGGTGAATACTCTCCGGGTCATAAAAGAAGAATTGACAAAATGATTTTATTTTGCATTACCAAAGCTCATCTTAGTTTTTGCTGTCATGAGATTGTTCAGTTTTTTATCTTAACTACCTGGACCAACTGTTAAGTTAATCGTCTCTTCCACCTCGGACAGGGGAATCAATCGTTTTTGTGGTGCAAAATTTTTCTGTCTTACACAATTGAGGGGGTGGTAAGACGAGCTACACGCATTTATTCCCGCCAATATTTTATCATAATATAAAACTTGGCCAAGTATATATGAATCGAATAGTATATAATTCAATAGAAGTAAAAGAAATTGAAGGCATTTCAAAGTCCACATTTGAACAAAATACGCCATAAATGCTTAAATCTGGGGCACCGAAATAATCCTAGACTCGGACACGTACTCCAAGCATTATGACGTCGGGAAAAGGGAAGTAATTCACTAATGTCAGCAATGGCGTTTCGACTATGATTTTTTAAATTTTTTTGTATGCCGAGGAAGAGAAATACCAGTTAGTGGGTCAGACAAAATGTCTCAGACACCCTCGGGTAAGATTTCTAGCGTCTCTGACTCGGCAAGTTCGTCCGAGTATTTGCAATCTTACCCTTGGGTGTCTGAGATTTTTCTGTCTGAACCTCGCCCTGGTGTTATATTCTTATATAATTACACAACGGGTGATGCATCGATAGTATTAGACGCTGATAGTCATGTCCAAGCACCTGATGTCACTCCTTATACAGGTCATAGAGACATGTCTATGTTATTTCGCATTGCGGTAGCTGTTAAATGGATTATTAGACTTGACTATGGGTTTACCACGTTTCCTTAATACGCTTAGACAAGATAAATTAAAAAAAAGAAACTGCTATAGATATGTCTTTGTTAGACGAACTTTAAAATCACACTGCTTTAATTAATACGGCGGCTATTTGAAGTTATGTTGACGCTTATCATCATTATTGACGCTGGTAAAATAAAAACTAAAATATATGATAAAAGGGATGATTTTGATTTCACTATAACTAATTTCCCTTTTCTTGACGGCGACATTCTACAAGCTCCATCAAACGGGGTGTACATTTCCCAACTTGTACGATTCGCACGAATTTGTTCTACTATTGACGATTTTAATGAACGTAACCTTACTATCACAGCCAAACTTTTACAACAGGGTTACAGATTTCATAAGTTGTTGAATACCTTTAAGAAGTTTTATATCAGATATGAATATTAAATATCTAAATATGGCGTTACTCGCAAACAGCTTATTACTAAGGGCATTTCTAATCCTCGTTTGTACGGTAATGTTGTTAAAAAATGCCAGAAACTGATTAAAAATCCAGAAAATCTGGGACGTAGCTTACATTCTTTACGTAATAGGGGATATTGACAAAATACTCTGCGTGCATCCGTTAAATTTGCTTTGAGATCTAGTGACCTGATAATTTTAAATACATACTGGCGTCTTACTGATACTGTCGATGTCTAATGAAATATATGATGATTCTTGACCAAATTCTGCGGGAAGTTTTGAGTTTGATTTTTCTTCCGTAGTGCGGCAGTGTTTTACCAGCAGACTAGGCTCCTTTAGCTATCCGTCAGTATTGTCATATTCTCTCCTTTCAAGATTGTAGTCATGGAGTTAGTAGTCTACCTGTATAGGGTTTTATTCGTATGTTTACTTAACTATAGGGAAACGGGACAGATGAAAGGTGGGGGGTTGGGTACCCATAAACCGGTTTAACCCTACCGCCGGCTTTTGCTAGTGCCGGTACCAAGTCCGGCTGTCCCGAGGTCCTATCGTTGTTTACGTTTGTCTTTTGTCTAATTTGTGTTTTTCCCGTGTAGTTCCCTAGCAGATTGTGGCATGTAATTATAAATTTCAGCCATTGTAGGTGTTTCCTGTTGTCCCTTCTATTTCATGTTGATAAATTTGTCCCTCTTTGGTATGTTACGGGTTGTTTGAAATCGAAATTAGGTGATATGTCTCTGGAAGACGATGTTGCTTAATCCTCAAAATCTAGCTGCTTGTATGAAGTTTTTTCTCAGACGGGATTGTGCTTGTTTAAAGTTTAATTACCAATTTTTGAAATTGGTATTTCGACTGTTAATGTATCCTCAGTGCAGATCGACATTAAATATTTGTAAGACAAACAAATCAAATTGTATTGAAGAGCTGACAGAGAACAAGTAACACGAGGACATAAAACATAACATCCAATATCAGCAATATCAAAACTTTGTACAATGGCGATACTCCCTACTTTTCCAAAATTTTTGAACTCTAGATATTGAAACAGCGGCAGTAGAATACCGAAGGGACAAAAGAGTGAAATTTACAAAAATTGAAGTCCAAAGACACGGCTAAAACGAGAACACAGAAAACAATGACGTTAGACACAGAAAACAAAGACGTTAGACAGATACAAAGCACAGGAATAGAAATTACAACATTCAAAACAAAGGCACTCACAGCGTGAACTCCATTGAATCTGAGAGTGACATCAGGTGCTCCGGAAGGGTAAGCATATCCTGCTCTGTATACAGCACCCGTCACACGGTCAGTGAGGCAGTGAATCAGTTTTTTGGCCAATACTGAAGTACTGGATGACTGGGAAGTAATGAAATCGGGACTAACAATCTATCGGCAGAAACATCGACCTTATGATAATAAAAAAAAATACTAAAATTATGGTAAATTTTACTTCTGGAGATGGCCATTTTGATTAAAAACAGATTACCTTAATAACTATAAATTTTGTTTCTGGCCATTTTGACAACTTATATCGCTTCAGTGCAGATAAAATCAAACATTTGGAAGACCTTCAACCAAAGTATGTGTAAAAATTGACAAAGACCAAATAAGCAATATAATCTAAATTCGACTATACATTAAGGAGATGCTGTTTATCTTATTCAAAGTTTCTAAAGTTTGGTATTGCAAGTTTCCAATTAAAATTGGATGTCAGGCCAACACCAAATGGTATTCAAATATTTGGAAGTCCAAACGTAAACACGTGTAAACATTTTGATATTGGTTCATAAAAAGCATTTATTTCTGTATAAATTTCATTTTATCAATTTATAATTTTCAGGGTGTTATTGGAGCTGTCTTATGTAAGGGATCTCAAAATGATGGATGGATTCCATTGAACAAGAATTTATGGTATAAGTTACATTGATGTTCTAAGATATATTTAAATTTATATTTTATGCGTGGCAAGTGCATTGTAAGGACTTTCTTTGAATCTAATACAAAATAATACATAAGTGTTCGCTGGCGTTTTTTTCTCATTTAGACTGTATTAATACCAATTATTTTTTTCGAAATTGGAACTTTGCTTATTAACACACATTGAGCTAGATGCCGTTTTGAACTTACTATGAGGTATGAGCATAGCTCATTGTTGAAGGCCTCAAGGCTTCAAGATGAAGAACAACATTAAAAGCGTTGTTCCATTGCTTGGTTTTGCCTCTTTGGACACTTTGCCTCATGTGCATTTACTCCATATTATTGCATTGTTAATCCAAATTGGTACGGATTCACGTACATAATAGTTTCATGACAATGATTATGTATGTGCAGGATGGTGATATTCTTAATGAACTTATTTATTACAGATATAGATATTAAAAACATTTCATCAAACATCTCGAATATTTGAAATATAAAACATGGAAAGCATGTCATGTCCACAAATTCATCGAAATAAATAGGAAAATAAAAAAAAAATCATCAATCTAATAATAGTAGATTTCTTTACGTATTAAAATGCCGATTAATTAAAAGGTCTTGTTTTAGGAGTTTGCTTTTTCGCAAAAAGACATTTATTTCTGTTATTCAAATTGAAATTTGTTTAAATTTAGATAGTATTAATGATTGATTTGCTACTTTTATTGTTCTGTTATTTTATTGTCTTTCTTGTTTTGTTACAAGAAAACAACAAACATACAATTTTAATCTTGAAACAACTGTATTTTCAGGTCTGTATCGTTTATACTTGTTACAGCATGTTTTGCATTTCTATTGTTGTCTGTTATGTATATAGTGATAGATATCCTGAAGATCTGGGATGGAGATCCGTTCATATATCCAGGTATATAAGTAATATTTGCTTAGGCTAGTTTGCATTATATATGGTTGTTATGTAATATATATCGAAATATGGTATATATCATATATCAGCTTTTATCTAACGTAATGAGACATTTGTAAAGTAAAGTAAAGGGATAACTCAATTTTAAACAACGAAATATCGCTCGGTTTAAGTAAGTGATTTATTGGTTAATTTAAATAATAAAAATTATTATTCAGACAAATCAAATGCGTTATCTAAGTTAAGGTGTCTACAAAATCAGCAAAAATTACACAATGAAAGGTCGTGCGTAGCAGTTAACTAGTCAAACGTATGTAATGTTTGTTGGATTCGATATTGTTATTTCATTGGAAGTGGAAAAAAGGATAACACTGTAGTGTTTGTCAGATTTGATAATATGCTTTGGATTCCAGTTACCCGAAG
>MJUU01025221.1:19122-35893 GCA_002080025.1 Modiolus philippinarum
AATTCCATTTTAATTGTAAGTTTTGTCTTTAAATAGTTGAGAAAGCCAACTAAAGATTAATGTGCATCGGTGGTGTTTAGTTCTCTATGCCATAAGCATAATTATGGTTACAATATTTTGTCCCTGTTTCAGCTTGACAATTCTTTCAAAGATATTTAAAAGGGAAAGGATGCAATGACAAATTAAATGAATAAATTGACAGGTACAATACTTAGAGATACACAAAATTATAGTTAACTCTAAAGTAGCTATGCATTTAATTACAGTCAGAAAATAGTTTACTTTTTTCTTTGATCACTTTAGCATTTTCACTTGGCAATGTTAATAAAATCATATGTACTTTTCCCTTCCAAAACACATTTAATATAACTCATAAATGTCCCTTCGTTATGATTATATGATAATAATTGCACATGTTTCTATTCAAAATACATCATTTCCTTTATAAATACTGTCGTTATTCAATAGCATATACATATGCATAATAATAATAAATTCTATCTTTAATAAATAATCAGATTACAGTATAATTGTTTCAATAGTCATCTCGGGGACACCGAACTCTGCTTATAATTGTTCTGAAAGATTTAATAATGCCTAAATGGAATTATTTTCATGTGAGAGTTTTAATCTTATTTTCTAAATAAACAAGCTTTAAGTCTGTAAAACTCCTCTCGGTAGACGGTTCTTCAAGTACAAAAGCACTTATAATTTTAAGTATTTTTGTAAATGCTGTCTGACGTTTGAATTAAAAAATTCACAAATAAGTATAATCAATAAACAGTGTATTCTGAAGCAATTTTGAAAAGAATCCTTTGATCCTATATTAAGAAATCTCCACTCTGTTTTATTATTTGTGGTGATATCGTATTTTATTGACTAAAGTACAGAATATAAAATAAAGCGTCACCATTCAGTGGAATATTCATAGGAACTGTTAGGAATATCTATCCTGTTGTTAATTCGAGAAAATCAGTTGAAAGAACAGTTTCTCGATAAACATCAAATAGCATATATAATTGTTAATGTGTTCATTTTCAATTAAATTCATTGTGATCAAATTTTACTTCATATATATTCCAAATTAATCGTTATAAACATTAAAAGAATTTGATTACACAACATTCCTATCACAAAGTAAGTGAGAACCGAACCTTCAGTTAAATGAACGAACAAAATTTAATAACGACTGCTATGAAGTGAAATTAAAGTATTTCATAGCTTTCTATCGCAAATTCTGTCTTTTAAAAGAGATAAATATACATTGCAGTCATTACATTCAAATGAATCAAGTCAGTGGAAGCCCGTTCCGGTAGAAAGTCATTCTTATGATTTGTTGTGTTACACTTTCGGAGTTTAAAAGAAATCTCATTTTTAACGATTTTGTGAATGGACAGCACAATAATATCTTTTTGACTAAGAAGTATAAAGGCTAATGTATAACTGCTGTTAAAACATATACAAATATTTCATATTCTACAACATCTGTAAATCCTACAATACTGTTTGTTATAGATTAACAACATCAACGAAAATATCACAGATCAGTAGAATGGCCATTTCTGATCTGTTCAGTAAATGTCCACCAGCATTAACTTAATAAATAAACTGTACATACCACAGATAATTACTCTTACCAGAGTCACTTCTTTTTTGTCCAAAAAAAAAAAAAAAATGAAATGCCATACTCGTAATGTTTCCGTGTTGATACTAAAATTATTCAGATCACAGATAATACCTCTTACCAGGGTCTTACCCAGTAGTCAATGCCCTACTTACAATAATATAATGCAAAATAAGCGTTCATATTTGATTGAAAGTAATAAAGGGAGTAGGAGTATCAGATTTCAGAAGCATTCGATATCTTCGGGTTTTATCAATTCAAACAGGGTTAAATTTTTTTGCACATGTCTCATATTTTTGTGGTCATAGGTCACTTCAAAATCTATAAAAAGAAGACAATGTATAAAATTTTATAAACTACCAATTAATTTTTTTCAAATATTTCAAGGCATATAAACAGCTAATGAAAATTGAAGGAAAACTCTAGAGAGAACTGTTTCCCGCCAAAATTTTGACGTCTTATCTCTAAAAAATTCTTACATGGATTTCCAAAATGTTTTCATGTTGTTCTAATAGCAAAGTTCTTCAAAACAAAAGGTCAGTATTTTAATTATTATTTTAAGTATTCTAATTAAAAAATTTCTGACACTCGTACTTCCTAAAAGTAAAGTTCTCATATGATTCGGTCATTTAATCCATTTCATGCTTTTCTGAATTTATTTTACTGAACAACATTTTATACAAATGGATTGGACAAAATAAGAGCAAGAGAAAAATCATAATTTCACTTGGCTTAAAATGTCCGTACAATTTAAAAATATACAATAGTATAAACACAAATTATAATATCAAACCAACAATAAACGGGCAAATAACCATTGAATTGTGCGAACAAAATGAAAACAACAAACGTGAATCACAAAGAGGAATACGTATTATTAGTAATCACACGTATACCTGTATAGCTAGTATATAATATACAAAGAACAAAATAAACCGAAGAGGTAGACATGAAGCAATTATTGAAAAAAAGAGGTTTGAGGCTAAGGATGAGGTGTATAAACCGTTAAGTCTTTTAATTTTAATATTTATTGTTTAAGGGGGCTCACTCCTGATGATGTTTATATCAATGATTTCTTGAAACCTATTTTAATTCACTAAGCGTTGTAGACTAAATGAAATGGTAAAAAGAAATATATAGGTCCGTGTGCTTTTTACCGAGATACAAGTCATTAACAAATTTAGCGGGAAATGGATTTCTCTGGATTTTCCCTTAATTTAACATCAGGATTATTTTTTGTCTGAAAGCTAAGAAATTATATCAAGAATTTTAACAAAACTTGTCAGGTGTCTTAATTTGACCTTTAGAACATATTCATGAAATAAAAAGCGGGGGTCCGTGTGCAAATTCTTTAAGCCATCGAGCTGGACAAAATCAGAGGAGTTCCGAAATCTGACACAAATTCAAAAATGTGACGAGTGAGTCTCCTTACCAAAGAATTACCGAATAGTAATAGTATGGTTTCTACTTTTTTACTCATTGAACTCAACTGAGGGAGGTTTTTATTTCATTTTATTTTGCCTCTCTGTATAAATTGCACGTTATACTTGTAATTGGTGGCAAGATTTTTATGCTGGAGTTGTAGATCACTTTTTAAAGTATTTTTTTTTTGGTCAGTCCTATAATGTGTTATGTGCCTTTGATTTATCTGCAGTTAACTGTTATTAACGTTACTTAGAAATGTCCTTGCTTGTCACAACAAAGCATAGACGTCACAAGCAAATAGAATTCAAAAACATTGCATCACAGAAAAATATTCAAGAGAAATGGTGACTCGGAAGAATTGTATATCCATGGCTATCTTCAAATCTCGTTATGAAATTTAAAATATAAAAAAAAACTCTTAACGGGCTCGTCAATAATATTTTGAATTTACATAACTTAAGTTTATATCCACTGATATATATTTCTTAGTTAATAAAAACTGTAAATGTTAATAAAAAAATTAAGAAAGACGCCTATTTCTTTTTTCTACAATTTAATAGAAAATATCAAAGATAAAAAAAAATAAATGATATCACAGATATGTTCTTTTCGTTTGTGCCCAGTTTATTGATATCGCAAAAATGACACAAGTTAATGGTTTGATGTCCATTGAGTTAATGCCCAACTTAAAAAATAAAATTTATATGTATCAAGTATAGACGTAAAAAATATGTGTAAAACTGAGATTGAAAAAAATACCCTTATTGTTACTTTTATTCAAACAAAATTGAGACTAAGAGGATAATACTAAGTTTCTGAATATATTAACCCTTCCATTATTTGGCACATAAAATTGCCATGATAAGAACAAAAAATGCATGGGTGTTCCACGGAACACATGTGTCGCCTGCACCATATATATTTAAGAATTCTTGTGTTCAAAATAGAATTACAAAGTCCAAGTTGCACATATAAATTATATACTGAAGCATGAGTTTGATAGAAAAATACAGGGCCATTTATTAGGAGTTGAGGATAATAGAGGCATATCCTTAGACTCCAATAAACTAAAATGAAAAGTAAAAAAACAGCCTAAAATCTGGAAAAAAAAACAAAATTAAAGAAAAACAAAGTGCATGGTGCACATCTTCAATATATACTGAAGCATGCCTGCAAGTCTAGTTGAAAAGTGCCAAGCGTTTTGGAAGGAGTTGCGGATAATGGAGATATACCCTCAAGACTCCAGTAAGCTAAAAAGGCAAAGTAAAAAAACAGCGTAAAATCTGTAAAAAACAAAATTAAAGAAAAACAAAATGCATGGTGCGCATCTTCAATATATACTGAAGTATGCCTGCAAGGCTGGTTGAAAAGTGCCAAGCGGGTTAGAAGGAGTTACGGATAATGGACTTGTACCCTCAAGACTCCAGTAAGCTAAAATGACAAGATCCAAAAATAGCATAAAATCTGTAAAAGACAAAAATAAAGAAAAACAAAATGCATGGTGCACATCTGCAACATATACTGAAGCATTCCTGGAAGTTTGGTTGAAAAGTGCCAAGCGGTTTAGGAGGAGTTGCGGATAATGGAGACGTACCCTCAAGACTCCAGTAAGCTAAAATGACAAAGTCCAAAAACGGCATAAAATCTGTAAATAACAAAATTAAAGAAAAATAAAATGCATGGTGCACATCTTCAATATATACTAAAGCATTCCTGCAAGATTGGTTGAAAAGTGTCAAGCGGTTAGGAGGAGATGCGGATAATACTTGACAAAGTCCAAAAACAGCCTAAAATCTGGAAAAAAACAAAATTAAAGAAAACAAAATGCATGGTGCACATCTTCAATATATACTGAAGCATGCCTGCAAGTCTGGTTGAAAAGTGCCAAGCGGTTTGGAAGGAGTTGCGGATAATGAAGATGTACCCTCAAGACTCCAGTAAGCTAAAAAGGCAAAGTAAAAAAAAAAAAAAAAACAGCGTAAAATCTGTAAGAAACAAAATTAAAGAAAAACAAAATGCATGGTGCGCATCTTCAATATATACTGAAGCATGCCTGCAAGGCTGGTTGAAAAGTTCCAAGCGGGTTAGAAGGAGTTGCGGATAATGGAGATGTACCCTCAAGACTAAAGTGAGCTAAAATGGCCAAAAACAGCGTAAAATCTGGAAAAAACTAAATTAAAGAAAAACAAAATGCAAGCATACTGCACATCTTCAACATATACTGAAGCATTCCTGCAAGTTTGGTTGAAAAGTGCCAAGCGATTTAGGAGGAATTGCGGATAATGGAGACGTACCCTCAAGACTCCAGTAAGCTAAAATAACAAAGTCCTAAAACACCATAAAATCTGAAAAAAAACAAAGTTAAAGAAAAACAAAATGCATGGTGTACATATACTAAAGCATTCCTGCAAGTTCGGTTGAAAAGTGCCAAGCGGTTTAGGAGGAGATGCTGATAATGCTTAAATTTTTTTTAGCCATACAGACGGACAGACAGACAGACGGACGCAAGACGACGGGTAGTGATTTCTATGTGTCGATCCTGCACTAATTGCAGGCGACCCAAAATGTCGAATGAAATTGTTTTTGTTCTGTTATATAACAAAATACCGAGGTTACTGTGAATTTAGGTTCTGCATATGCGCATTTCGACTACTTATGTCTCATCAGTGCAGATTAAATCAAAACACTTGGAAATCCATGAACCGAAATATGTGTAAACGCTGATAGAGAACAAATTACCAACAGGATCGATATCTAAATAGGAAGGCCAAAATCAGCTAAGGACAGAGCTTTGCAAAAGGGAGATACTCCTTAGGTTTGAACAAAATTTTCTTAAATTTAGATATTGCAAATTTTCAAATATAATCGGTTTTCGGGCCAGCACCGAAGTACTGGCTACTGGGTTGGTGAATATACTCGGGGACTAATATATATTCGGTGCTGATCCGAAAACCGATTTTGTTGAACTTTGACATATCTACAAATTACAAAATGTTGTTGAAAAATAAGGAGTATCTCCCTCATGCATAGCTCTGTCCTTTGCTGAACTTCGGCTTTTCTGTTCAGATCATTTTGGTTATTTGCTCTCAATCAGCTTTTACACGTTTTTGGTGATTGGACTTCCAAATCATTTGGTTTTATCTGCACTGATGAGACATAAGTTGTCGAACTGCGCATATGCAGAAAACAAATTAACAGTAACTGCGGTATTTTGTTATTTATTACAACTGGGCCGATGCCTCTGCTGGCGGACTGTTAGTCCCCTAGAGTATTCTTCAACCCAGTAGTCAGTACTTCGGTGCTGACCCGAAAACCAATTTTGTTGAACTTTGCGATATCTAAATTTTAGAAAATTTTGTTTAAAACTAAGGAGTGTCTACCTCATGCATAGTTCTGTCCCTTGCTGAACTTTGGCTTTTCTATTTAGATCATTTTAGTTATTTGCTCTCTATCAGCTTTTACAAGTTTTTGGTGATTGGACCTCCAAATCATTTGGTTTTATCTGCACTGATGAGACATAAGTTGTCGAAATGCGCATATGCAAAAAATAAATAAACAGAAACTTTGGTATTTTGTTATTTATTACCACTGGGCCGATGCCTCTGCTGGTGGACTGTTAGTCCCCGAGGGTATTCAATAACCCAGTAGTCAGTAGTTCGGTGCTGACCCGAAAACCGATTTTGTTGAATTTTGCCATATCTAAATTTTACAAAATTTTGTTTAAAACTAAGGAGTAGCCCCCTCATGCATATCTTTGTCCTTTGCTGAACTTTGGCTTTTCTATTTAGATCATTTTGGTGATTTGCTCTCTATCAGCGTTTACACGTTTTTGGTGATTGGACTTCCAAATGATTTGGTTTTATCTGCACTGATGAGACATAGGTTGTCGAAATGCGCATATGCAGAAAACAAATAAACAGTAACCTCGGTATTTTGTTATTCATACATAACTCGGAATTCTATTAATATGCTAAGTTCTTCTTTTAAAGCAAGTAAACGTAACGGGTAAACGACACTTTTTTGAAACGAAGACAAAGGGTGTCTTCAGGTAATCTTAAACACAGTTCGAAACATGACTAGAATTTTCTAGTCGAATATGAAATTTGATTTTTGCGTTTTTGTCCATTAAATGTAGATCCATTTCAATTTTCCTATCTTCTATGTCTTCTCACAGTTTTATATTTATCCATCTGCCCTCTGGAATTTCTGTACAAGTAGCATTCCATGTTGATTGGCACAACAGTTTGAAAGAAGGGTACTGACACAAAAACACTTTCGTCTCTCTATGGTACGATATTTTTTCTAACTTAATATGATGAAATGAGTTTGGGATAACATATGTTTGTCATTCCATACTTCAAAGGAAACTCCAGCTGCAAAATACAATATTACTATATATACCCAACAGTTTTATCTGATATTGTGTTTACAGAAATCTGTTTATTTGGTCCAAAAATTTGTTATAGGATAGAAAAAAGAAGGGAAACGGGGGATGTGTCAAAGAGACAACGACCCAAAGGGGAGTAATAACAACTCATCTTCAATGAACGATGAGGAAACCCCACACCCAACGGCAGGTCGGAGTCGACCCCTACATAAAGAGTAATCAAGTTCAGCGAAATAAACACCATCCTAGACTCCTATAGACATAAAATAAACTAACTAGAAAACAGACAAGACACACAAAGGCTTAATAAATTTCCTGACTTAGGACAGGCGCAAACCAGCTGCGGCGGGGTTAAGCTAGTTTTATTGGGCCCAAACCTTCCCCCTAGCCAATGCGATAAAGAAAAATACAATAGTAACAACAGTAAAATTCAGTTAGCAACAAGACTGAGTCAAGTTTGAAAAATTAAACTAAATATGAAATCACAAAAGACTACTAGCAGTTAACTGACATGCCAGCTCCAGACCCATTACCAACTGACAAAGTAAGTTATGTACCTCCAGTATACAGCTTCTACCAAGATCCCTTCCTGTGAAGAGTTTAGCATAATGATTCCATGCATATACCGGAATACATAACCCGTGTCCATGCAATACAGATTTTAGAAATTTAGAATGTGTTTAGTTAAAATGCAAAGACCCTATCAAAAAATCAATGTTAATACTAAAGAAGGCCATACTTTTTGTACTTTAAACTTATTTTATCTGCTCAATAACAAACAGCAAAATGGATAAGACACAAGTTAATCCAACTTAGATCGTCTTCTCCATAAATACAATATATTACAATAATATGTAGGCATGCAAGTTCATTAATAAAGTACAAATAAATATTTTTAGAGCAATGAATACAAAAAGACAGAAAAAAAGGATACACAAAGGATAGAAACGCTGTGTGTATCAGTTGTGTGTGTGCATGTGTGTGGACAATACAATTATGTAAATAAGCTCGAAGTATAATCATACTATAAGAAATCGTTTAGAAGTTTTTATATACTCGAATACAGCTCTAAAAACTTCTATATTTTCATTATCGGTCAGCGTTGCACTACCGCTAATCAAAAACTTGAGGTTCACGTCAAGACATTCGGGCAACCAGACCAAATTATATAATAAAACATCACGCTGATCAAAATATAATGGAAATACAAAGAAAAAATGGTTGTAGTCTTCACATTGAGCACCACAACGACAAGATGGGTTTGATAACACGTTTATTCTAAAAAGATCGTTGTTTAGAAATGTTGCCGAGCATCTAAACTGTGCTACAATAGTATTAAGCTTTCGTTGTCCAAAGTAATAATAACTTGGGATATTGATCTTCTCACTAGAGTTTTTAAGCAATAATTTAAATTTAGAGAGATTATCTGCATGTCGTGTAGTAAAATCTAGATTATTCCACTGTCTAATGGTAGAAGGAATGAAAGAATCACTGGTTGAAGATAACCTACAGAAAGGGACAATTATATCTTCACCTTTTCTCAAAGGATAAATCGTTGTGCTCTGTATACTTGGTGGTTTTAAATTTTGAAGGTAAGTAGGGGCATTGCCACTCTGGATATTGTAGAACATATTTAATTTGCGTCTTTTGCGCGGTGTTTTAACGGTTCCCAACCAATTTCCTTCTATATTGCTTCTTTACTTGAAAAAATTGGTAGTCCAATGACAATACGGGCTGCTTCTAGTTGCATCTGTTCTAATTTATTTGTATATCCAACACCACAATTGTCCCATAATTCACAAGCATATTCAAGAATGAGTCGAATGTAAATTAAATAAAGTTTTTCTAGATTTGACCTACTTAACTTAAATTTTAGTTTTCGTAGAATATTTAAGTGTTTTGAAACACTTGATATAATTTTATCAATATGCGTATTCCATTTAGCATCTGAGCTGAAAGTTACTCCCAAGTGCTTGTGAGATTTTGTGACGGGAATATTTTTCCCATTAAATCTAAAACACATCTCTGAAATTTCAGTATTAGCGAATAACATTATTTCTGTTTTTTCGGGGTTAAATGACATGAGCCACTTTTCCGACCATTCAGTTAGTGCACTCAAATCATGATCAATCACGTTTTGAATTTGTGATTGATAATCACTTGAGTAGCTAAAGGAAGTGTCATCAGCAAACAGTCTTGTTAAGGATATAAGTGTCTCTGCAATATCATTAATATAGATAATGAACAATAAAGGGCCCAAAACGGACCATTGAGGAACACCAGCTTTGACAAGGTTAAGGGACGACATTGAGTTTTTAACAACAACTCTCTGTTTGCGCTCAAATAAATAATCACTAAGCCATTTATGTAAGTTACCATGAATTCCATACGATTTTAATTTATGTAATAATCCTCTGTGCCAAACTTTGTCAAAGGCTTTAGAAAAGTCACAGAACACAAAGCAATTTATCTCTTTTTTCTCTATTGAATTTAAGATACAATTATATTTTTCTAGTAACTGGTGCACAGTTGAATTTTTAGGAAGGAATCCAGATTGATATTCATATATAAGTTTATATCTATTGAGGTGGTTATATATATATTTGTATACCACACGTTCCATTATTTTTCCTAGACAACTTATTAAGGATATAGGGCGTTATTTAGAGGGCAATGAATTGTCCCCCTTTTTTTAAATAGCAGATACGTTGGCAATTTTCCATGACGACGGATATTTGCCTTCACTCAGAGATTTATTAAATATTATTTGTAGGGCTCAGCAAGTAATTCCGGACAAAGTTTTAACATTTTGTGACTAATTATGTCTGGTCCCGATGCCTAATCCAGGTCTAATATTTTAATGATATCGACAATTTCATCTTTATTTACAAAAATATTATTCAACTCATGATCAGTTTTTGGTTCAATATGCGGAAGTGCAACATTTTCATCTTGTATATCAGAAATTAAACTAAAATATTTATTCATCAATTGACATTTCTCGTCATCTTCGTAAACAGTATTTCCCAAAGTATCATCGTGTATTTTATTCTGAAGAGGGGGATATTGTGAGAACCGTTGATTTGACAAGCATTTTCATTATCTTCCAATATGTTTTAGGATTTGATGTATTTTCTAAAATAATATTATCTAGTTTTTTCTCAAAATTTTCTTTTGCAGTTTTTTTTAAAATTATTTACTCTGTTTCGCTGTTGTTTGTATTTACGAATATTTGATTCCGTTTTGCATTTAAGTGCCAATTTTCGAAGTCTGTCTCGTTTCCGAATTTCCCTTCTTAATTCATTTGTAAAACCAAGGTTTGTCATTATTTCTTACAGTTACTAATTTGGTTGGAATGCACTCCCTGGCAATATGGAGGAATGTATCAGTGAAAACAGTATTCATATCATCAACATCATCCAAGTCGGCAAGAAGTGCATTCCAATCAATATCTTTTAACAATTCTGACATTTTTTCTTTATCCGTTTTGTCGTAGATCCAAATTTCCCTTTTAAAAGATTTAGAACTGCATTTTGGACATTCAATAAAAGCTACACTTGCATCGTGATCACTTATTTCATATGGAATAACTAATACATCAGAGTAGGTACATTTCAAAGTATCGCTAATAATTACTGCATCTAACAGTACTACTAGTATCAGTTGTCCGTGTTGCTTTGTTAATTACGTTCGTTAGATTAAACAGATTCATCGTGTCGACTAATTTATTATTATTTTGGATGAATAGATCACAATTCATGTCTCCACAGATAACTATATTATCCCACCCCAATAGCATGATTTAAGCGTGTCCAATACTCGTTTTCTGTATTCGGAGGTCGATAAGTACAACATAATAGAAATGTTTGACCCTTCCCACGTATGTCAAGCCACACCATTTCATCCGTTACATTTTCAAGATCTAGACGACGTGTCACAGCTAAATCACTTACTGTATAGATTATAATTCCCCCACCAAAAGCCGACCTGTCGCGGCGTGCTAAGTGAGTTGAAAATGATTCAAGCTCAAGATCTTCATTTGGGATATTTAGAGATAAGTGAGTTTCCGTTAACGCAACTATGTCAAATTCATCAGCGAAATTTTCAAGAAATTTTAACTTGTGTCGCAGACTTCGAATATTTATATGACATAAGGATATAGAATTTTCACTATAACTGGAAGGTGCACTCGACTGGTCATGTGTTTGTGGACCAGGATTTTGTTCAACATTGCCAATGAGTAGGATAAATTGTTATACAAACAACAGGAAGACAATATTGATTTCAAAATTCAAACTTAATAAAACGGATAACGATAAGACAAGAAGAGAGCATCTAAAGTTGGTAATTAATATGTTAAAATATGCATTCTTTTGACAATGTGATATACTTTTTTTGCTTTCTCTTTCGTAAATTGAACAAACCAATGGTCGCTCTGTAATGTTGGATACAATCACCCATTTGGATTTATATAATTAATTTCGACTATGACGTGATCAGTTAATGAGAGACGACCATTTAAAAGTTTTGGTACATATAATCCACACACACACAGGTACACAAATAAAAAACAACATAAATGTACAAATAAATAAATAAACATGATCTAGCATGAATGGAAGAAAATAAAAGATAACATGCAAATAATTTACATGAATCATCATTTCACAAATAAACCAAACACATTGGGATTTTTTAAAACAATTCTTGGATAAATGTCACATAGCTTAATAGATAATATAATTATGTAAATGACATTGTACATTTCAAAAGATTTTGATTTTTACTTTATATCATGGTCCTTTAATTGCTATAATCAAGATATATGCGCTATAGATACAATAACAATTAAAAGGGATAATAGCTTAATAGCTTAAAAGGAAATACACAAGCTATATTATGAACAAGAAATAACGATAATGACCCAAGTTCACATATAGCACTGTCCATTTGTGATGTGAACCCATGATTAACCCAATCATATACATTTATAAACTACTAGTATGTTTATATTGACTGTTTCCCTTTAATTTGTTGTATCTAATATAGTTTTTTTTTGATGAAGTATAAAGAACCATTTCGGACTGAAATGTTTATTAGCACTCCAGATAAAAGAAATGATAACGATTTTTCATATACCATTTTACCATCAGTTTTATATCAATAACATTCTATGCTTAAACACATTATTTGTAACATACTAGTTAAACAGCATTGTACAAGACAGTCCATAACGAGATGTGCTTCATAATGATACATATAACAGATGTAACAAGATAAGATATGGGTAAACCCATATCCAAGGATACTCGATTGTTCACATACCTGTAATACATGTACCTGTACAATTTTGGAAAGGATCATTTTCAAACTAACAAAACCAAACCAAAAAAAAAAAAGAAAAACAAAAGAAAAAGATGCGTTTATGTTTATGATTTTTTTTACTTCATTTCTATAGGGTTCGTTACTTTGGATTCTTCTTGTTGTAAGCTCTCAGGATCACCATTAGCCCTCAAAACTGCACATGTACTAGATAATACACAGTTAGGTTTTTATTTGATTTTAATTGAATTAAATGCCTATCAATATCTTCAGTTTCAGTTTCTTTATTTACACTCAGACACATAAAATACAATGTGTAACATGAGGAAAGTACAATAAATAACATAAATTAAATTGACAAGAAGAGTAGATTGACAGCAAATGTAAACTAAAACATATATATATATATANTATTAATCAAATGAATACAGAACAGGAGAGCATTTTATATATCAGATTATTTTTTGTAATTTATTGACAAATAATGATATCCGCTTTAAAAGAGCACTGTTGCATAATTTTAACATTCCCTTCATTTTTGATTTACTAGGATTTCTACAATAATATTCAGGTATTAAATTTTGCCGGAGATGAGACACAGAGTCATCTGTACACACAAAAAAGTAATGGAATTCATCTCCAATACCATTTCGGCACAGATGACAATATCTCTGATCTCTGGGGACGTTTTGCCAACGTCCAGTTTCAATCGGTAATTTCACATTATTAGTTCTGATTTTTGTAATGTTTGTTCGGTGAAATTCGGACATCCTTGTTAAATAATTTTCCATACAGAATTCAGTTTTAAATATAGAATAAAATTCTCCACGCGAAGACATTTCCATATCAGAGAACCATTTTTGAATAAACTGGTCACATAATCGCTCCTTAAGTATATGTTTCAACGTACAAAATTTAATACTGGCTTGACTAGTAAATATATATCCAAAGCCAGTATTATCAAAAATAGATTTCATAAACTGAATCCATTTAAAATTACATTCTCCACTTTGTTGCAAAGAAAACATTAGCCTATATAAAGTACTGCTAAGTTTAGATTCATTTTGCATTAGTCTACACCAGAATGAAACCATTCTTAATTTTACTGAGACATCTAACGGGAATCTACCTAATTCGCCGTATACCATGAAGTTTGGGGTTGACTGCCGTAAGTTAAGAATCCTTTTGCAGAATTTCAAGTGCACTTTTTCTGTTACTTGAAGACTTTCGAAACCCCAAACCTCACAGCCATACAGCAATATTGGTTCAACTAAGGAATCAAATAATTTTAACTGTATTGCAATTGGAATGTTATTATTTCTCACTCTTTTTAAGATAGAAAAAATAGATTTTTGTGACTGTTCAACTAATTTTTTTCCTAGCATCTAAAAAACTACCATTGTATTTAAATAGTATTCCTAGATAGGTCATAAAATCAACAATTTCTAATCTTTCCCCATTCAATACAAATATATTATTTTGTTTGCACTTTCTTTTACTGAACACAATAACCTTTGTTTTATTTTTATTCACTGACAATTTCCAAATCTGACAATAACTTTGAAAAATATCTAATGCTTTTTTGCATACCCTCTGGTGTTTCCGAAAAAATAACAGTGTCATCAGCATATAATAACAAGAATAATTCAATATACATATGGATATTTTCCTGTACCTTTTCTTTAATCTTTTCTAGCGGAATAGCGTCTAAATTTTTAAAGTATGTCTCCAAATCATTTAAAAAGATAGAAAAAAGGAAAGGAGATAAATTTACTCCTTGTCTAACCCCCTTCATACAAGCAAAAAATCAGATTTTTTATCATTATGAACTACACAAGATTTAATATTGTCATACATATTATATATAATTCGAAAACACTTCCCTTTGATATCATATTCATGTAATTTTTTCCATAATCCCGTTCGCCAAACAGCATCAAAGGCTTTCCTAAAGTCAACAAAGGTACAATAAAGTTTCTTTCCATAAGAGAAGTAAATAGATATCAATTCATGCATAATAAAGATATTATCACAGGTAGAGCATCCCTTCCTGAAACCAGACTGATTTTGTGAAATAATTTCAAACTCGTTTGACAGAGAGGTCAATCTATCATTGACAATGGATGTAAATAATTTACCAAGACAACTAATAAGTGTGATACCTCTATAGTTATCTGGGTCATTTATATCCCCCTTATTTTTGAATACAGGTCGAATTAATCCCTCAGACCAACTCTCAGGGATAATTCTAGAGACATACAGAGATTAGAAACTACTCGAAATCTTTAACATCACGCATGTAAACTCGCTCCAATGATGCAACATTAGAATCCGTTCGGAACTCCTCGTAATTTTAGTCAAATGGAATAAAAAAGATAACAGGAAACACCTACAATGGCCGAAAAACATAGCCACATGCCAGAAAGTAAATAGGAACTACACAAGAAAAAAACCCACAATAAAAATACAAAAGACAAACATAAACAACGATAGGAACTCGGGACAGCCGGACTTGGTACCGGCACTAGCAAAAGCCAGCGGTAGGGTTAAACCGGTTTATGGGTACCCAAACCTCCCCTTTCTCTGTCCCGTTTGCCTATCGTAGAATAAACATACGAATAAAACCCATACAGGTAGACTACTAACTCCATGACCACAATCTAGAAAAGAAAAATGAGGGGACAAAACGTAATTTTGAAAGATGGGTCAAAGAGTGCTCGCCGCTAAACTGCCGGCTAGCTCAAGGAGCCTAGTCCGCTGGTAAAACACTGTCGCACTACGGAAGGAAAATCAAATTCAAAACTCCCAATGGGTTTGGTAAAGAATCGTCATGTATTTCAGTAGACATCGGCAGTATCAGTGAGAGGCCAGTATGTGTGTAAAATCCTCAGGTGACTGGATCCCAAAGCTAATTTAATGGACACGTGCAGAATATCCTGTCGATATCCCCTATTGCGTAAAGAATGTAAGTTACGTCCCAGTTTTTCTGGATTTTTAATCAGTTTCTGGCATTTTTTTAACAACATTTCCGTAAAATCGAGGATGGGAAATGCCCTTAGAAATAAGCTGTTTGAGAGTGACATTATATTTAGAAGTCAGATGTTCATATCTTCGATAAAACTTTTTAAATGTATTTAACAATTTATGAAATCTGTAACCTTGCTGCAAAAGTTTTGAAGTAATAGTAAGGTTACGTTCATTGAAGTCGTCAAGAGTAGAACAAACGCGTGCGAATCGTACCAGTTGAGAAATATAAACTCCGTAGGATGGGGCTATAGGAACGTCGCCGTCAAGAAAAGGGAAATTAGTAATACTGAAATCAAAATAATCCCTTTTATCGTAAATTTTAGTTTTTATTTTACCAGAGTCAACGATGATAGTTAGATCACGAAAAGGGCAATTCTTAGAATCATTATTAGCTTTATTAAGTTTCAGTTGTTGTGGGTAAATGATGTCGACATAATCTAAAAACTGGGGATTGTCAATAGTAAGGATATCGTCAATATACCTGCTGTTATCGTTGAAAATTGAAATAAGTTGATCACTGTTTTGTATGGTCCCATTTTGTAATTTTTTCATGAAGTCACGTTCGTAACAGAAAAGAAAAAGATCTGCAATGAGAGGTGCACAATTTGTACCCATGGGAATTCAAATGACCTGTTGATAAACAATTTTGCCAAAACGAACAAAAATGTTGTCAAGCAAAAGATTAAGTGCTTTAATCGTATCATCACACGTCCAGGAGGAATGATTGTTGTAAGTGATATTAGAAAGGAATCCTTGCGTTTTGTTACAACAAATAAACTGCAGTCCAGAAAATTTAAAAGACCATTTAATCAATTGTCCCAATCTAGATTTTATCAGATTATGCGGAAGTGTTTACCTGTATGGGCAAAGTTTACCTGTACGGGCAAAGTTTACCTGTACGGGCAAAATGTTCCGATGGTAAAGTTATTGTTTTTACTGATGCATCGTCATTTTAATATTTGTGCTAACCTAATATTACAAAAAAA
>MJUU01025221.1:35903-61390 GCA_002080025.1 Modiolus philippinarum
AAAAAAAAAAAAAAAAAAAAAAAAAAAAAAAAAAAAAAAAAAAAAAACGTTTTGTTGACATTTCTGTACAGTTTTAATTGAAATTACAGGTATTGGAAATTAGAAATCGTCTAACCTCACGGGAAGTCTCGCACACGCGTGTTATTACCGATTTTTACAACGAATTAACTCTTTGTCTCTGCAACATGTAATACAATCACTAATTTGACAGATATTTGCGAGCATATGGGTCTTTTCTATTTTAGTTTTATTTGCTGTTTGTTTGTTTGTTTTCCACAATTCTAATTATTATTATAGATAATAATAATATGACTTTTTAAACATTACACATTTTTATTCAAATCAAAGTGAACTAATACTATACGGAACGATTAAGGATTTTAAAAGAAAAGACATGGCCATATCTTTTATTTCTAAAATTAATTGATATACGATGTATATCCATAATGAAATATTTCCGCTCAAACTATGTTGGTATAAGTTAACTAACACCAAGATGTAGACAGGAATAAAAGCCCCTTCCTTGATAAACTAGAGTTTTCTTTGTGTATCGTGCTTCAAATAGATAAATTAGTGAGGTACTACAAAGTGTTCTTTTAATCGATAGTTTTTAAGCTTTTACGTACTACAGAAGTAATAACTATCCTTAATTGATGCCAAACACAAGACCAATAAGAGGACAGTCTTGGAAGTTCCGAGTATCCTATCACGCGCAAGACAGTAGCCTGATAGCAAATTGTATTTCTAGTGTTTGAAACATTTAATATTTAATGTATAAATAAAAATAAATATTTCCATGTAGATTCTAAAAATGGAAATTTAAATTAACAAAATTCAGAATTTAAAAACCATCATATCTATATTATTCTATTTAATGAAAATTTATACTTTTAATTAGATCAAGTATTAAAATAAATATGTTATAATCATAAATATGATAATTATTGGTCGATTCTAAAAACACAGAATTTAAAGAAAGATAACTCTACTACACATAACGATCAATAGACAATCAAGCCTGCCTGATACTGAGGAAATGGTGGTGTATTAATATTTGTAGTATTAACTATCAAAGCATGAACAAATCGCTTCAAATCATTAGTAAAAATACACCTCCTAAATTATGTGTAATCAGATAATTGATCTAGGATGAGTTAAACTGATAAAAAGTCGCCAAATACCGAACTATTTCCTACGCCATGACATTGTGATCTGGACCCAAAAACAATTATATACTCTTGAATAGATAGTACGCATTGATCGAGTATATGATAAATAATAATTATAATGATATTAAGGCCACAAAAACAAGAATATTAAACAGAATATACTTTAATGAAGATAGATAATTATGAATGAGTATATGAGGTCGCCTGGACAGCAGCAACATATGGCACAAAGATTCAAGCTGTCCTGACGACCATATAAGTCATTATGTTTTGAGTATAAGACTTGTCATATGAACACGTGCTACTTATTGTTTACATTTCGAAAGATACCTATTGTTTACATTCTATAAAAGAACTGGATCAGCTGACTGAACAAAAAAAAAAAAAAAAAAAAAAAAAAAAACACACACTTATGCGCATGTGTAGTATTCGTGTCATTCGTTGACATATGTGTTATGGTCTCATGTTCATGTACTCCATATCCTCTCGTAAAATATATTTGGGTCATAGTAATAGTGTGTCTTACTATAAATGGGTCATATCTGTTTTATGCCAAATTAATATATGAATGAATGTTGATTTTTGGAATTACATTTCAAAAGAGATATATATTATATCGATATATATTTTATGTTTAGAAAAACAAAATGGCAGGAAAAATATGTGGTGATTTTTATAATAACATATCAAAAATTTAGCAATATTACAAACTGGCATGAAAATATAAACACAAAGTCAATGAAAAACAGGAAAACGGAACAGTCACCCTGAAGATTGAATTCAAAAATAAAAGACTAATTGCAAGACAGTTTAATGACCTTTAATAGAACATAACAAACTATTTTGTCTCCTCAGATTCACTCAGCGAGTCTCTTTCTTGTCTGCTTTGGGTGCTACGTCCTGATTGTTTCTGCATGTTTTCTAGACGGGTGATGTCGTCAGAGCTGTCAATCACCATTCGACGTCCACCATTAGTTTTCATTGCAAATATTCGACCATCAGCAGTCCAATATGTATGAATTTCACCATCATATCTAAGTTTTGACAGAGTTTTAACTAGATTATTTCTGAACGGGGTCAAGTTTTCAGTTATAAAATGGCCATCAGGATCATTCTTGAGCATTTTTTTGTTTGTGTAGACTTTATGGCGAGTTCGGTAAGACAAGAGTCTGGCAATAATCTGACACTTTCCCTGTCTAGGCTTTCCTATGACATGAGATTTACCTATGTCATTTAAAGTAAGTTGTTGGCCTAGTTTGTTATTGCAGATGTCCAGAATCAAATCATCAGTATTGACTGGATGTATTCTGTGTCCTTTTGGGTCTACTGGGACAGCAACATTGTGGAAACGGAGACTTGTTCTCCTGGAATATTGTTCCTGATTTTCTAATCTATTTTCCAATAATAATATTTTTTGGTGTAGGTAATCAAGTTCTTTGTTTTGTTCATCAATAGATATATTATTTTGGTTGGCAATAGTTTCTTTTTATTACTTATTCACATATTTTAGTCGACTGGTCATCTATTGTCTTTTGTTGTTTTTCAATGGTTTCATGAAGGGGTTTAATTTGTTCTTCAACACTAGCTTTAATTTTGTCATCAATTACTGAATAGATGGACTCACAGATTTTCTGTGAAAGGATTGGTATCACTTGATTTAACACCTCTGGACTACTTAAAGCCTCCAGGATTTTCATTTCCATAGTTTTTTTAGGAATTGGGGCTCTCCTAGTGCCACACTCTCTGAGATCAGTTAGCGAGTTTCTACGTCTTATCTGCCTGTTTGTTTGTTTCGATGGCAGGCAAATTATCAGGACTGTCGGGCAGGGATCTTTTGTTTGAATTACTTGCTTGTGATGGCAATACTGCTTGAGAACTAGATATGAAACTGTCATTATCATCAACGCTGGTGTTGTCGTTGTTTGTATCTGTATCTGTATTTGGTTGTGAATTAAGTTAATGATTTACATTCTATATAATCTTTATTGTGCATGCTCTTTATATTATATTTCGTTATTGTTATTTATTGTTAACAAAGGAGAAGACTTCATAAGTTGGTAAAACTTGTGTCTCATCCTTTTTTTCTCTTTATTTTGAGTAAATAAAATAATTATAAACTAAACTGTCGTTGTTTACACCTATGGAGGCATCCATATTGGATTATTTTTCTTGAGTGTTACGACGGAACAAATAACATTCTTGTCAAGAAATGGCAGTGTAATAAATATCAAATCACGTGAAATGTCCGCATAAACATAAAACTAGTCAGTTGCCAGGCTTGAGCACTTAATATGTAAAATTGCCATTATTATTCCCAATTTCAAAAGCGGAGCTCTTACATGACCATGTTTATCCCAGCATGCCTCTCGAAAAAAAAAAAAAAAATTAAAAAAAAGGCCATACGTAATAACTTGACGACAATACCGTAATTATAACCCTTATGAATGAGACGATTTAAAGGTTTTATAAGTTTATTAGCCGAGTTTAAGTATTTTTTACTCTACTCATGTAAAACATTACCGTGAAATAAGGGATGTGAAATACCAGCCTTGATTAGATGTTAACAGGTTGCATTGTATTTATGACCTAAGTCTTTATATCGATGATAAAATTTAGTAAAGGTTTTAACCAGTTTATGATAACTAAAACCCTGATGTAATAGTTTTTCAGTTATGAAAAGATTCCGTTCATTAAAATCGCAAAAGTTATTACATACTCGAGCAAATCGAACAAGTTGAGATATGTAAACACCATATGATGACTCTAATGGAACATCGCCATCCAGAAAAGGATAATTAAGTATGTAAAAAGAAAAATCGTCCCTTTTATTATAAATTTTAGAATCTAATTATCTAATTAGGAGTATGAGTGTCAGAGTTAATGTAATAAGAAAATTAGGCTTAGATTTCAAAGAGCTTTGAACATAGATCAATTTAAGTGATTCATGTTCTAATTTAAGATACATGCCACCAAATTTGGCGGTAAAGGATTTTCCTTTAATTTTCATCACTTAATAATAGTTTTTTTTTCATTATTGTTTTTTCAAACCCGCGAATAATTGCAATTTGAAAAAAAAAAGATTCCGCTCAAATATGCAATAACAGACGGTAATGAGAAACAGAAATCATTGGTGAAAATAATAGCTCTCAAATTTCGTCAAAGCGAGATAACTCTACTCCATTTCAGTCGTAATTTTTATATTGCCGTATTGAACATGTAAATATTTTTGCTTTTAAAATGACATTTAGCTATCAATTTAGATAATATAGTAAGGTTTTATGTCAGGAGGTGTTTTTATGGAAATTAACTTTAGTCATACAAAAACAAAATCATGATTTATTTTGTCAAGATTTTATTTACTCTTGAAGAAGTACATTCTAAGTTTCCTTTAAACAACGGTATGGTCAAAACTAAATGTTCAAATAGCTGAAAGCGTCCTTCATATATTTAAGGTGGAAATATTTGAAATGTCACAATAAATCTTTTGTTCATTTGGTATTCTAATGCCGTTGTTTCATAAACAAATGATAACTATGATACTTGTTTAATAATTATTATCAAAAGTAAAACAATGAAGTGCCCGTAAAAATTTTAAACTATATTTTTCAAATTTAGTAACAGTTTTATTTGAAAAATGAAAACAATTTTTATTAACATGAGATTTTTCTACATATTTTTAATCAACCTTCAACCTAATTTCACACAGAATTTGACCAAAGTCAATCACTACGACATCGTCATCTTTCCAAAGATGTAATGCAGGTGTGTGTGAATTCAAGAAAAATCGTTACTTGGGCACCCTACCAACAGTATAATATGGAAGAAAAAATATAAAGTTAAAAAAAAATCTATTTCATTTTCTGTTAGACTACATAAGATGTTAGAGATAAAATTCTATATTTTCATTTCCGCCCATCCAGCTATAGGGATCACCCGATTTTAAAGTTGATGTATAAACGATAACTTTCGCAAGAATGCAAGTTATGCCACAATTTTTGAGATTCTATGTCGGCTTGGCATTATACAGAACCCTATTGATTTTCAGAACATTTGGATACGGTACTGATTTTTAATTAATTAATTTGTATTTTTTTGGTTCGCTCCGCCTTGGTTGTGTCAATCTTTGTGTGTTTATCACTTTCATTAGATTATAATTTGTCAATCGTCTACAATGCACGTGGTATTTATCAAGGGAAAGTATGTGTAACTTCAGCGACAGGTGAATATTTCTAATACGATAACTGGCTAAAAATATCACATTGTTTCACGTCATCTCTTTTTTATCACATTGTTGCAGAGATTATAATTTTTTAATTGATTTTAATTTCATTGATTATATATAGTGAGAAATGATTTTGTAAGATTAGATATTTATTTCATACCGTTAAAGGTCGTTAAGCTTTTACTGATTTTACTATCGGAAGAATTTTCACGTGAAAGTATGTTTACGTCTGCACTTGATGATTTCTTACTTTTAATAAGTTGTTGATAAATGACAAGTATGACGATCCGAGCGGTTGTTTATTTTTAACTAACTATTTTTCTACAACAAAGGTCAGAGCCCGGGGTCAGAGTTACATAATTGATGATGTCAAATATTTCAGAACATTTGTGTAAACGCATCAGATGATATAAAATAATAATCAATATTTATTCATTAATGCACATTTATGCCCAAGACGGCTGGTGGTATGAACGAAAATACAAATAAAAATACATTACATAAAAAGAAAAGACAAAATACAATAAACTTTTGCAGTCTGGCAGGGGTCCACTCTCCTCAGTATTAACTACTTTAAAGGATTGGCAGGTTTATGATGCGATTTGGCGAGTATTTGCAATTGTTAATCATACAGTGAACTGTTTGAAAAGATTGCTTTAACCAAATTTTACAAATCATTACATTTTCTGTCATGGGTAATCTGACCATGGACTATGTTGAGTGTAAAGACTTTATATGATCAAATCCCATTGCAAACTGTGGTTGTGGCTTATTAACCTTTGCCCATCCAGCTACGTGGCCATTGGCCTCTTGTTAGTTAAGCCATTTACGTGACGGACGTATTAAAAAAAAATAATAATTGGGTGAAATTGATATATACAAATGTGACGGGTATGAAACTTGAAATCGAGGAATTTGGACTTACGCACATACATAGAGCTATAATTGAACTAAAGCAGAAACAAAGGGTAGGAGCTATAAATGGACTTGAGCAGATACATAGGTTAGGAGCTATAATTGGACTTCAGCAGATACATAGGGTAGGGGCTATAATTGGACTTCAGCAGATACATAGGGTAGGGGCTATAATTGGACTTCAGCAGATACATAGGTTAGGAGCTATAATTGGACTTAAGCAGATACATAGGTTAGGAGCTATAATTGGACTTCAGCAGATACATAGGGTAGGGGCTATAATAGATGATTTGCCAGTTACTTAAGTTCTTGTCAGTTCAAGGCAAATTTTGTGGTTTTTGGTCAAACCTTCAAAGGCAAGTAACTCCTACACCGGACAGACAAACATTAAACATGTACATTTATTTTAAAGTACTGTCTTCGTGCTTAGCCAGTCTCGACAAAGTAATTCCCTACACAATATTCATGATATTCTGCAGTAAGTTAGCAGATTTTCGAATTTTAATACTTCCTAAATAACTGAGAAGATAGTTCAAGTAAGTACAGTTGTTTATTTTTTTACTTGAAACAAATAGCACTTTAAAGCATGGTGAGCGCTATTTGGGATTGGGTTTTTAATGATGTTGCCGACTAAACGTCTGCTTAAGGTAATCATATCCTTTAATTAAAAATTATTTATATTTTGGTTGGTTTGCAGAAGCAGGTAACCATTCTGTCCCCTTGAGATTTTTTTAAAAAAATTACCTCCCTTTTGGGTTTTGCTAAATTTATTTTGTTGATTGCAGAACTGGCAAATGATCTATTGGACTTAAGCAGATACACATATAGGGTAGGAGCTAAAATTGGACTTTCGCAGATACATAGGGTAGGGGATATATTTGACTTAAGCAGGTACATAGGGTAGGAGCTATAATTGGACTTAAGCAGATGCATAGGGTAGCAGATAGGAGCTATAATTGGACTTAAGCAAATACATAGGGTAGGACCTCTAACTACTATCACGTTCTAGTTGACCAAAATGGACATGCACAAATTATTATAAACTGAGGACGTATCTCTTTTTTTCATATATTCATGTGTGTCATGAATGTAAAAATCTTCATTTTCATGTTCAGTGAGGATAAAAGGGACAAAAGCAAATGTGATGGTATGAAAAATCTCCAGGACAGCCGGACATGTTGCCAGCACTAGCAAAAGCTAGCGGTAGTTTTAAACTGGATAATGGGTATCTAAGGAGTTTGATTTAATTTGATTTTATACCTCCAATATCTCTATCCCATTTCACTACAATATAATAAACATACAAATAAAATCCAATACAGGTAGACTACTAACTCTTAATTAAGAGACCACTTTCAAAATGCGAAAAATCGTTACTTTGAAAGATGGATTAAAGTGTGGTCGTCGCAAAACTGTCTAATCAGCTGGTCGTCATGTCTGAGGCTGCATCTCCTTGGACGTGAAGTCGACTTGTCATATCTTTCTATGACGCCTATATGACTGCCAAATTTCTGAAGGGACGAAGTAACAAACGCTGAGAATATCCTGACAGTTTTTGAGATAGTGCTGGTTTTAAGGTCAGTTTATAACTTAATTTTGCATGAATACCGAAGCAACAACAAAAAAGTATAAATACAGAATACTTGGTTAAATAAGGATCACATACAGAAAAACCAACATAAACCACGAAAAAGAAATAAACAAAACATTATATAACGATACCAAAAAATTACCACTGAGGTTGGTTATCTGCCCTTGTATGGGAAATGTCTTGTTTATCAGGCTCTGGGTAATTATTATATTTACACACCGTCTATCCATCCTGAAGTCTTCAACCTGGAAATACCCCTATTCCGAATTGTTTTTGGAAAAAAATGAGCTATAGTTTTGCAATGATTTATGTCAAGAGAGTTGAGTATTAATCATTTATTCGCCGTCTTGTTGACAACTCGCAAAAAATGGCACTCGACAACCCCCAAGCTAGACAAAAACATAGACATTTATCATTACATTTTAGTACGAAATACATCAAAGTCTTATCCCATGAAAGTGTCTTACAACTATTAAAAACTTTAGTAAGTGAATCGGATAACAAGGCAATACAAATAACTGATCAGGACTTTGTCAACACAGTGGCGAATCAAAGGGCGAAAACTGTACTTTTAGTCAAAGGGTTAGAAATAAGCAATAAATATATTAGATTGTTAGATATAGAGAAACAAATCACGAATGTGACTATTTAAGATGCACTGTTTGAATTAAATGACCTTACTATTTGTACGTTCATGCAGCAGTATGGCGAGGTAGTCCAAGGTTCTTTGAAAAGGGGAGTAATAAAGAATACGGAAATCGAAAACGGGACTCGGTATATCCAGATCGCAAATTGTGTTGATGTTATCCCCAATATTACAAAACTTGGAAGATTTTTTATTCGTTTACATGCAGACAACAATCGTACAGAGTGTAAATTCTGTAATAGAACAGACCACCCTTTTTTCAAGTGTCCACAAAAAAAACACAAAAACACAAGAGAAATCATGATATAGATGTGAAAGTACAACACACATGATAAGAGAATGTCCATACAAGTCTATGGTATGTTACAAGTGTGGGAAGGAAGGAAGGGCACAAACAAAGGGAATGTGATGAACAGACACAAACTGAGTGTACAGGACAAGAACAAAGTGAAAACATTGACAAACAGAGACAAATGTATGGGGACTACGTACATGACATTATTGAAGGCAGGCAGACACAAGAGGACGAAGACAATGAGAAACATATAAATACTGACAAAGAGGAGGAACATCAGGGATCAAATGATACAAATAAACATATAAAAGAACAAACCAATGTTAAATGTCCCCGAGGATGTCCATTCTAATGACTCAGTAGACCCAAAACATGTAGTATTAGGAGCTTCTAACTGTAGTAGAGTTAAGTTTAATGACCCTCAAATATGCAATATATCTATATCAGGTAGTACTGCTGAAGTGGTAGACAAGCTACTAGATTTAGCAGATGGTCAACTAAATGTAGAAAATGTTGAGAAAGTGGTTTTCAGTTCGGGCACAAATGACATTACTCACAATCAAAGAGATTCAAGTGCTGTCAGTGCAAATATTGCAACTGCATGTAACAAGGTAAAAGAAACATTTCCAAAAACTGAGATAGGGTTATGTACAATATTTCCTAGACAAGGAACAAAAAATCCATCCATTGTTACAATGAATCTGACAACTCATACTGTTAATTTATACATAATCTTTGCAGAAAAGATCCAAGGTACTGTTTAATAGATATGTGGTCTGAATTTGCTCCTGAAGGTTTTCCATCCAAGGGAAAACATATGTATGACAAACATGACCCAACAGGGTACATTTGAATCATGAGGGTGTCACACAATTAAAAAAGCAATTTACAAACTTTTTTTTCAGCTAGTACTCGTGGTGTTTACTCTACTCCTAAACGGAAAAGGAGCAACACATCAACACCTGACCGAGAAACAGCTACAAAAAATACACATAAAAGAGTAAATCTATCCCATGAAAAAATATAGTGAAATAAAGACACTCGGGCATCATGGAATAAAATTCCACAATTTGTAAATAATTTTACCTATTTCTTATAAAAAAATACACCCCAAAAATGCCATTTTTTATTTAAATATTGTTAAATATAAAGTAATGAACATTTCAAAAGTTCGTCATGTGTGTGATGTATTGTCATATATAGTCAAAGTATACTATAAGTTGTTTCTTGTTTTCTCCGCATGCTCTGTGAATATGTATCTTTATGTTAATATATGTTTGTATGTGTATGTCAATATACAAATTGGGTATCATATATATATATATATATATATATATATATATATCATATGACAAAGTACAAGTCAATATATATTCTATGTTGATGTGTCCTTTACAAATGCAGATTAATAAATAAGTCAATATACATGTACATCATGTATGAACTTGTAAGTCAATGTAGTTGGTATGATAATGAAGTTCATAGTGATAAATACAAAAATACCGAAGTTGCATAGTGATAAATATCATGAATATTTATCAGTGCATATTTATGTTCTGTATGTCAAATTCAAGTCAGTATGTTTCATGTCAGTATATTATGTATGTCAACTTATATTTTACGAAAGGATATGGAGTAAATGAACATGAGACCATAACACATATGTTATCTTCAACTGCATTAATTTTAATGTATATATATATTGTGAATCTTAAGTTTGTGAATATATGTCTGTCAACGTACTGCACACGTTAAAACTTAAGTATTTCGTTAACAATTATAAATGTCATAAAATTCTAACACAATGTCACTCAAATTAATCACATTAAATGTAAACGGTATGGGAGATAATTCAAAAAGAACTGCAGTATTTCATTGGTGTAGGAAGAAAAATTTTGAAATTATATGTCTCCAAGAGACCCATTGCGTAAATGACGTTAAAAAGAAATGGAAAACAGAATGGGGTTGGAACAGTTTTTGGAATAACGGGTCAAAATCATCATGAGGGGTTGCTATTTTGTTTAAAAGGGGATTTCGATACGATGTAAGCGAAATAATTAATGACCAAATTAGTAGGAAAATTACATGTAAATTTACTATAGAAAGTAAGGAGAATATATGTATAACGAATATATATGCTCCTATAAAACAGAAAGCCTTTTTCACAGAATTAAATCTAAACAATGAATGTAAATATTTTCTAGTTGGCGATTTTAACTGTTGTTTAAATATAGTCTCTAACATTGTTTCCAGTTTATTACGTATATTTCTCACATCGAGATAGTTAAATTTTCATATTTTAAAGTTCGAGGTTTATCCGAGAACTTTAAAATGTGAAAATTTAACTATCGAGATGTGAGAAATTATCGTAATAAACCGGAAAACAATGTTAGAGATTTTTTCTCTAATTCCTACTCGATTTATTTGACGTGAAAGCGATCTCAGTAGTCTCCAGTCTCAAGTATGCCGCCATTTTGTTGCTATCATCGTTGCTATGTGTATCATTGCGCCTTTCATTGAAAGGGGTGTTGAGTGTAATATTTTTGATAAAAATGTCATATTATCAATAAATTGAGTTATCTTAGTCATAAAATGTAAAAAATCAATTTGCTAGACAATGATGCAGGTGTTCATTTCATCCACATCCGGTTGCACTATTTCTAGAAACTGACACGAGACAACCAATCAGTAAGTGAGATCAATGTCTAAACATGTTGATTATTAAGTTCATCTAACATCATTTGGGAAGTATTTATTTTGAACAAGAATTAGAGAAATAATAGTATCGATTGAAAACCAATACCAACACGTAATGATTTGGGTACAACTGAGCTTAAAAATATATTATCTAAGTTTAGTTTTACAGATACATGGCGTAAACGACATCCATATGAAAAAAGATTCTCCTTTGCAAGGGGGAATTCTAAATCGAGAATCGATTTTATATTTAACAATAACGACCTTGACAGTAATATTTTCCATTCAAAAAAGGTTTATTTTCCGTTCAGTGACCATGACGCAGTGAGTTTGTCATATAAAGCTAGTCAAGCTGAACGAGGTCCGGGTAATGGAAAATGAACAAAAGTATCATAAAATCAGAGTTATTTAAATACAGAATTGAAGCTTTTTGGAATAGTTGGAAATTAAAAATAAACGGTTTCAATGATCTTAAACAATTTTGGGATCTGACCAAAATAAACATTAAGAATATTACAATTCAAAATGCAAAAGATCTTAATATTTCAGATCGTAACTTAAAAACTTTGGAGTCCGAACTCGAAACCATCCTAACTCAAGACAGCAATGAAAATGGCAATAAAAAACTGAACTGATAACTAAAATTAATAGATATTATCAAAATATGGCAGATGCAGCAAGAATAAGGTCAAGGGCAAAGTGGTATGAACAAAGCGAACAATCAACTCAATATTTCTTTAATCTAGAAAAGAAAAACGCTCAAGATGAGCTTTGGACAAGAATTAAAGGGGATGATGGGACTTATAAAGATAATATTGAAGACATATTGGGAGAACAGTTAAAATTTTACGAAAATTTATTCAAGTCTGAGGGATGGGACCAAGATGCTGGGGACAAGTTATTAGAAAATGTACACACAAAATTATCTTTGCCAGAAAAGGAACAATGTGAACGGGACATAACGACGGGCGAAATAGAAAAGGCAATAAAACTAGATAAATCACCAGGGGAGGATGGGATAACCGCCCAATTTTACAAAACGTATTGGTATTTAATAAAACACTAGTTAACAAAAGTAATTCAAAATATTTTCAGGGATAAATCGTTGACACAATCACAATATTTAGGAATGATAACGCTTTTATACAAAAATTGGGAACAAGAAGATATCAAAAATTGGAGACCAATTACTTTACTCAGTGTTGACAATGAAATATGTGCTAAAGTTATAGCTGAACGTTTAAAGTGTGTCATCCCGAATATAATAGGACAAGAGCAAAAGGGTTTCGTTAAGGGAAGAAATATATTCGACAGCAACAGATTATTACAAGATTTAATCGAATTTATAGAAACTGAAAATGATGAAGGTATTATTATATTTTTAGATCAACAAAAAGCTTTCGATAGAACGGAATGGGGGTGGCTTATTGCGTGTCTCAGAAACGACAACATCAAAGGTTTTAAATCACCCAGTAATGATCAAATTCCGTCAAATGAGGCTAAACTAAGTATGTTTGCCGATGATACCCAGTTACTTAATAAAACGGAAGAATCTGTTGAGGAAACCTTTCAAATTTTAGCATATACGAAAGGCATCGGGGGCGAAAATGAATTTTCAAAAAACAATTGAAATATATTTGGGAAAATGGAAAAATAAAAAGTAAAAAAATAATAAAATTAAATGGACCAAATCTCAAGTTAAAGCACTTGGTGTGATGCATGGCTATAATGTTGACTTAGATTCGACCTGGCTAGAGAAAACTGAAGAAAATAAAAGCATGCTAAGAAGTTTGGAAAACTCGTAACCTAACATATCAGGGGAAAGTTCTTCTGATAAAATCTTTAATAATGTCAAAAATAGGGTTTGAATAGAAATGCGAGGGATACCTGATAAATACTAGAGGCTCCCAGGAGCCTGTATCGCTCACCTGGCTTTCAGTTGCCACAATGAAGCTAACATTTTAAGTTATACAGTTGAAGTTAAGTCTCTCAAACTTTGTTAGCTCAAACACCACCAATATCTTTAACTGTATTTAAAGTCTGATCTTGTTTTACTTTATTTCTTTGTTGCCCATTTTTGACAAAAATGTACTTGCTTATGACCACTTTCAACACCAGTTTTGAAGTTGAGACATAATTTTGTAAATGGCAGTCAACAACAATTTTTAAAACCATATTTTTGAAGTTAATACATCAATATTTATCTGGAAATCAATTTGAAATTGGAAAATGTTGAATTTTGACGCCTTTTTGGTGGCTATATTGAAATGGCGATGAACGAACAATTTTTAACATTGGTTTGAATTTGCAACATCAATACCCATTTGGAAACCAAATTCCATTGAAATTTGACAATGTTAAATCTTCCCGCCTTTTTTGGCAGCCATTTTGAAAATGGTGGTGAACAAAAAATTTTCAGCATCTGTTTTGAAGTCGCAACATCAATATCCACTTGGAAACAAAATTTCATTGAAATTGGACAATATTGAATTTTCCCGCCTTTTGTGGAAGCCATTTTGAAAATGGCGGTCAACGAACAATTTTTAACATTGGTTTGAATTTGTGACATCAAAACCTATTTGGAAACAAAATTCCATTGAAATTGGACAATGTTGAATTTTCCCGCCTTTTTTGGTGGCCATTTTGAAAATGGCAGTGAACGACAATTTTCAGTACCTGTTTTGAAGTCGCAACATCAATATCTACTTGGAAACCAAATTTCATTGAAATCGGACAGTGTTGAATTTTCCCGCCTTTTTTGGCGGCCATTTTGAAATAGCGTTGAACGAACAATTTGTAACATTGGTTTGAATTTGTGACATCAATACAAATTTGGAAACCAAATTCCATTGAAATTTGACAATGTTAAATTTTCCCGCCTTTTTTGGCGGCCATTTTGAAAATGGCAGTCAACAAACAATTTTCAGCATCTGTTTGAAGTTGCAACATCAATATCCACTTGGAAACCAAATTTCATTGAAATCGGACAATATTGAATTTTCCCGCCTTTTGTGGAAGCCATTTTGAAAATGACGGTCAACGAACAATTTTTACCATTGGTTTGAATTTGTGACATCAAAACCTATTTGGAAACAAAATTCCATTGAAATTGGACAATGTTGAATTTTCCCGCATTTTTTGGCGGCCATTTTGAAAATGGCAGTCAACGAACAATTTTCAGTACCTGTTTTGAAGTCGCAACACCAATATCCACTTGGAAACCAAATTTCATTGAAATCGGACAATGTTGAATTTTTCCGCCTTTTTTGGCGGCCATTTTGAAAATGGTGGTCAATGAACAATTTTACACACCAGTTTACACGTTGCCATAGCATATGGCAAACATTTTAATCAATTTACACTAAACCTTCATCTTCTCTAGTTATGGATATAAAAGACGATAAAATATGAAAGTTTGAAAATTCCATGAAAAAGGGCAAAGATTTTTCGATTTTCTTCAAAATTTCAGGGTGGGTAGATCTTGATATGCTGAACCTTTTTGCAATTTACACCTGCCCTCTATCTGTTACACTTTTTTAAAAATAAAAAAAAATATAAATTAAAATTTAGAAAATTTTACGGAAAAAGGGCAATAACTCCAACACTAGATTTCGGAATTTCTTTAAAATTGCAGGGCGGGTAGATCTTAACAAGCTGAATATTTTCACTCTCCATCAGATTTTTGATATCTCTAACAGTTTTCGAGTTATTTGCAAAAAATGCAATTTACACATTTGTTCTATTTTTAGTAACATCAGCCATGTTGCTTGGTTTTCGGACTAATTGAACACAATTTTGAGACTGTTTACCCTGGTGATGATTCAGGTCAAGTTTGGTAACAATTGGCCCAGTGGCTTCTGAGGAGAAGATTTTTTAAATTGATTACAAAAAGTATCAAATTTCTTAAATTTGACCAATAAAGGGCAAAAACTCCGATATGGGTAGTGAGATTTTCTTCAAAATTTCAAAGTAGGTAGATCCTGATATGCTAAACATTTTTGCAATTTAAAGTTGACCTCTATCTGTTATAGTTTTTGCGATAAAAAATAAAGAATATCAAAATGTTGAAATTTTCACGGAAAAGGGGCAATAACTCTAAGAGTGGTTTTCGGATTTTCTTCAAAATTGCAGGGCAGGTAGATCTTGTCATGCTGATCACTTTTACTCCTGTTAGATTTTTGATATCTGTAATGGTTTTTGAGTTATTTGCCAAAAACAGCAAATGTGCTATTTTTAGTAACCTCAGCCATGTTGTTTGGTCCTCGGACTAATCGAACACAACTTTGAATCTAGATACCCTGGTGATGGTTCAGACCAAGTTTGGTTCGAATTGGGACAGCGGTTTCAGAGGAGAAGATTTTTGAAAAAGTTTACGACGGACGGACGGACGGACGACGACGAACGCCAAGACAGATGGCAATAGCTCACATGGCCTTTTAGGCCAGGTGAGCTAATAAAAAAGAATTAAATGATATTATTTGGTCTTTTATTTGGTCTGGGAAAACAAATCAAATTAAAAGAGATGTGTGTTGTTTACCAGTAAATAAGGGGGAATGAACATGGTCAACATTGACACCTTTGTTAAAGCTAAACAAATTAAAAGCATGTCTAAGATATTAAACTCTGATGTACAGATTTGGAATACTATTGCAAAATTTTGGATCAGAAGTTTAGTATTGATAATTTTCTTGCAAGTTGTTCCGATATAAGAGGAATAGATTTAAAATCATTACCGATTTATGATCAAAATGTAGTAAACAGTTTGGCTGTATTTAAATCCGTGACAGAATCTGGAACGAAAGATGAAATCTTGAAATATACATTGCTTGGCAATCATAAAATCCAATATAAAGGGAAACCGCTTTTTTCTAAACCTTTACTAAAAGTGGTTTTCAAAGAATCGAGGATATTTTGGACGTGGATACTGAATCATTTAAAGATGATAATTATGTTTTCAACGGACAATGAGGAGACTGTCGAGTTAAAAATAAATCCCTATCTTATAAAAAATAATTTTGAGTTTTACGACCAAAATAATAAATTTTTGACTGTAAAAGATATAAAATTAAACAAATTACAAAATGTTTTTAAGAAAGATACAACGCCAATTGTTGAAATAAAATGGAATGAGTATTTTAATATTCAACTTAATTGGTCATAAATATGGAGGGGAGTGTACAAAATTACGCAAAAAGGAAACATAAACAACTTAGTTGGAAAATTATTCATAATATAGTATATACTGAAGAAAAATTACAAAAAATGGGTAGGTCAAATGGGAGCTGTCACTTCTGTAAAACTACCACGGAATCACTTTTACATCTGTTTAAAAGTTGTGACATAATACGAACATTTTGGCAAAAACAATATACTTTTAAATAGACAAAGTACCGACAGAATTGAATTAAATGAACGATATGTAATTTTAGGTTTGTATGAAATTCAAGAAACACAAAACCGCACGATAAATACTGTAATAAACATCGCAAAATGGGTTATATGGAAAAATAGGAATATCATTTAGTACCAAGGTAAACAAACATCGAGCCAGATGTTGTTACGTTTGATGAAAACGGATAAACTAGAATTTTCGGAATACTTCCTAATGAAATCGAATAAAATTATCTCCTTTCTCAATAATTTAAAATTTATTGCTCAAGAGTTGGATCCTGAAGTACAATAATAAATCACATTGTAAATTTATTGGTCTAGAGCTCCTGTAGTGTAATTGTATTGTCACAATTAGTGTATTGTTACATCTAAATTTATCTTTATATTTATTATGGGAAGTATTCCGTATACATCGTATGCCAGGGACCGAATGACACATCTTTGCTTTTCCCTATTCCACCTTTCTCACGTATCATCAGATCATACGACAGGCAAACGTTTTGTCCAGATATTAGTTTGGAACTTAGAACCTAGTTCAACAACAGTGTAAGTTTTATAATTATACTTTCATTATATTTGGATGAAGATTAATCCGTTTAACGTTACTACACAACAGTTTATTGTAAATTTCAGCTGTACACGTTGGTTACATAATCTGTTATAAATATCGACTAATATTCATCTCACACAGAAACGTACAACTGTTGATTATAATTATATTTACAACTTTCAACAAAGTATTTAAAGTTTTTATGTATTATTTCCGTCTAAAAGAGGAAGATAAACAACCGTTATTCAGTTGCATAATTCGTATAAATATAGAATGTACGGCAAGCAATTAACGACATTTAAATACATCCGGATATAATTATGGAACACATATTCCGTGAGTTACAGCAATTCAACTGTATTCTTCCGTGACTATACCGGAACTCGATGTTTGATATTACACAGACACACGTCATATTTGTGTTTATTTATGCAGATTATTGTGTATTTAAATATATTGATATTCTACTCATAATTAATGTAGCCTAAGATGACTATAAATTCTCATTATTTTGGACACATAACTTATGATTGTTAATTATTGTATTTTTCAGGTTTTTACCAATTGTTCATCGGTTAATTAAAGTATCACGCCACACTGTGTTTCTTCCTGTTCCCGAACAGTAAACATTGGGTTTTATTTTAATTGGGCCAACGAACTAGGTTAAGCTCGCTGAGTCCGGCTCAGTACAGTAAAAACACTTGGTTTCTTACTGTCCCCGTACAGTAAAAACACTAGAACCAGCCTGAGTTCCAGACCTTATTTTGGACCACTGGTAGCACCGTTCCTGCTGCAGGCAATACAGTTACAGGACACCGTTTCTTCCTGTTCCCGGACAGAAGACAACACCGTCACTCAACTACGGTTACACTGTTCCTGTTCCAGGCGACACAGCTACAACTGGATTAGACAACGTTCATCACAATGAGTGTTAATCAGACAGAAATGCCCGAGGAAGCCATTTCAACAGTTCCGGACACCAGGGTCCGGACACTTACAGAGAAAGGGCAAGAACAATATTTACAGACATGTGACAAACATCGTCAAGACGTAGAGTATTTATGGACAATGCTCGACTCCCTGCTTCAGGAAGCTGAAGATCCTCCCGTTGGACTACGGGATCAAAGAACCTTAGAGCAAAATATAGCTAAAGCAAATAGCAGGTACCAAAGACAGCTTAGTACCTTCAAGGCCTACCTGAAGACTATCAGGAGCGAGGATAGTAAACGAGAAATGGAGGAATGCTGCACAATAGCAGATATCCGCCAACGTGCCATTGACGATGCCCTGTGCTACTTACAGGAAGCTAGCAGGGCTCTGACGCCCAAGAAATCATCAAAGGCACCTAGTAGCAGCTCATCGTCCCACATCAGTAAATACCATTCACAAGGTGGGACGTCTACACGTACAGACGCTTCCAGTCTGGTCAAACGTAAGAAAGCAAAAGCTGAAGCTCTCAAAGCAAGCCTTGCTTTCGCAGAAAAACAAGCAACTTTATCAAAGCAGGAAGCCATGTTAGAAGAATCTACAGCTCGTGAAAAGGCTGAAATGGAAGCAACTACAGCTCGTCAAAAGGCTGAAATGGAAGCAGCTTCAGCTCGTCAAAAGGCTGAAATAGAGGCAACAACAGCTCGTCGAAAGGCTGAGATGGAAGCAACAGCAGCTCGAAAGAGAGCCGAGTTAAAGGCCGACCAAACATTGCTAGAGGCAAGAAAAGAAGCTGTCATGGCAGAAACTGAAGCCAAGGTCCTGGATGACGATAGTAGTCAAACAGGAGTTGATAGTGAAGACCAGCGAAGTCAGTTGCCTATAGAGGAAGCAGACCCGCTACAACGGGTTCAACAATATGTTGAAGAACACTCCTTCAATGTTTCAAACGAGGTACAAAATATCCCGTCAGTAGTATATGGGGCCTCCAGACCACCGGAAGTTACGTCAACCCCAACAGTAGTATATGGGGCCTCCGGACCACCGGAAGTTGCGTCAACTCCAACAGTAGTATATGGAGCACCAGAGGTAACATCTACTCCAGCTGATGCTGGACCACCTCGAAGATCTCAGTCTGTTACATTTCAGCTTAACAGAGATGCGCCAGCATTTGAACCATCACGTCAGCACTTAACACGTGACACAACGATACCAAGTTCACAAGCAGTAAACCTGGAAGATGACAGGACTGTGAACCAGACTTCAGATATAACAAGATTCCTTCTCCATAAGGAAATTCTTTTATCTGGTCTTACTAATTTCAACGACCGTGCTGAATCCTACTCTGTATGGAAACATAGCTTCAAGTCAGTTGTTGATGAAGCCAAAACATCTGACTCACAACAGTTAAATCTCCTAGTAAAATGGCTAGGAGTCGAGTCTTCAAAACAGGCTGAAAGTATAAGGAGGTCATGTGAGAACCCCACTGAATGTCTCAGATTACTGTGGGATCGTTTAGATACCAGGTATGGATCCCCTGAAATGGTGGAAGCGTCTATAATGGACAGATTGGCGAAATTTCCAAAACTGACAAACAAGGACAGTGCACGTCTGTATGAGTTGTCCGATTTATTGTCGGAGATAGAACACATCAAAAAGAATCCTAAATTCCAGTCACTTCTTGGATATTTCGATTCTTCATCTGGAATAAGGCCAATTGTCAATAAGCTCCCTTATGGACTCCAAGAAAAATGGACAACAAGAGCTTATAACTACAAGACGTCACATAATGTACCATTTCCGCCATTCACAGAATTCTCCAGATTCATTCGGGAAAGAGTATAATCAAAAATGATCCCGGATTCTGTTATGAACAAGAACAGCAAACAACTCCACAGTATTCTGGAAGAAAACCACCCGTGGCCAAAACCCGGGTAGCATCTCACAAGACTGATGTCGACAAACCCAGCAAAGACATTGGGGGCACCCTGCCCCAGTGTACAGAGAATGAAGCACCAGACAGGTGCATCATACACAACACATGACATTCATTCGACCAATGTAGAGGATTCAAGTCCAAATCAATTGATGAGCGGAGAGAGATCCTCAAACAAAACAACCTATGTTTTAGGTGTTGCGCCTCTACAACCCACTGGAGCAGAGACTGCCAGGCGACGATTTCCTGCAGAGACTGCGGAAGCAAGCAACACACCACTGCCTTACACGTAGTCAGGAAGGCATCTTCAGTTTGCCCCGCTCAACATCACGGCGGGGAGACCGTGCAACAGAACGGCGGGGAGGCAAGTAATGCCAACAGTACTGACAGAACAGTAAACTCATCTTGCACAGAAATCTGTGGAAATAACACATGCAAATCATGTGCCAAGATCATCCCTGTCAGAATACATCATAGGGACAACCCCAACATAACCATTGAAATGTATGCAGTTCTTGATGACCAAAGTAATAGGTCCCTGGCATCACCAGAGTTTTTTTAATTCTTCAGCATTGAAGACAAACCAGAAAATTATACCCTGACCACTTGTTCAGGTCGTATTGCCACCAGTGGCAGGAGAGCCAAAGGATTTGTAGTCCAATCTTTACATGGACATGAAGAATTAGAACTGCCAGTTTTAGTAGAATGTGACTTCATTCCAAGCAGCAGAGACGAAATCCCGTCGCCAGATTCTGTCGTACACTTTCCACATATGAAAGATATAGCTGGAAGAATCCCGCAAATCAAAGATAGCAGGAAGATAATGTTGCTCATAGGAAGAGACCTTCCCGAAGTCCACCATGTCCTAGATTATAGATATGGACCACCTGGATCACCTTTCGCCCAGAAATTAAGACTGGGCTGGGTAGTCATCGGAGAAATCTGTCTGGACTATCAACATGCAACTCCAAACTTATCTGTGAAGAAAACATTTGTCTTACCATCTGGTCAACCTACGACGCTAAGACCATGTGAAAGTAAGATTTGTGTACGGGAACCAGATCCCGCTTGTTTCAATACTGCAACAAAAACAGCAGACACACCAGAATATGATATCTTTGCTAAGACAAAAGATGACGACAAACCAGGAATGTCGTATGTAGATAAAACATTTATGAAACAAGTGGACAACCAGTTTGTAAGAGACTCCACAGGCAGTTGGTTATCTCCGTTACCATTTCGGACACCAAGACAATGACTTCCAAACAACAGGCAACAAGCTGTTAAAAGAGCGGAATTCCTCGAAAACAGTCTGAGGAGAAACGCTCTCAAAAGAGAACATTTTATACAATTCATGTCAAAGATATTAGACAACAACCATGCGGAAGTTGTTCCGCCATTGCAAGAACAAGAAGAATGTTGGTATTTACCGTTGTTTGGAGTATACCATCCCAAGAAACCTCAGCAGATCAGGGGTGTGTTCGATTCCTCCGCAAAGTTCGACGGAGTATCCCTCAACAGTGTTTTGATGTCTGGTCCAGACCTATCAAACAGCTTACTGGGAGTCCTGATACGTTTCAGGAGAGAGATGGTTGCTGTTACTGCTGACGTTCAGCACATGTTTCACTGCTTTGTAGTGAGAGAAGATCACAGAAACTACCTAAGATTCCTGTGGTATAAAGACAATGATATTGACAAGGGATTGATAGAGTACCGAATGATAGTTCATGTCTTCGGCAACAGTCCATCCCCAGCAGTGGCAACGTTGGGGCTACGTAAGACAGTACAGGCCGCAGAGCCAGAGTACGGCCAAGATGTTACGAAATTTGTGACTAAAGACTTTTATGTTGATGATGGATTAACATCATACCCAATATCAGAAGAGGCCATCAAAGTCGTCAAAGACACTCAAGCAGCATTGAAGAAGTACGAAAATCTCCGTTTGCACAAGTTTGCATCCAACAGTGCTGAAGTCATGTCTGCATTTCCAACCAGTGATTTGGCTACAAACTTAAAAGATTTAGATCTTGAAGCCAACAATAAACCACTCCAGCGTAGCCTTGGACTAATATGGGACGTCAACACAGACATGTTCCTATTCCAGCTATCGCTGGACACGAAACCTATAAAAAGACGAGGTGTATTATCTACAATAAACAGCATATATGGTCCACTTGGCCCCAGTGATCATGCAAGGGAAGCTGATTCTACGAAAGCTGACTTCAACAACAGTTGATTCGGACGAACTAGTCCCAGATTACATTGCACCAGAATGGGAACTGCAAGAATTAGAAACATTACACGATGGTGAGATTCGTACTCATGTTTCTTCAGATATTTCTGTTGCTAAAACACTCGCAACAGCTGATAATCCTAACATAGGTACTGAGATATTCCAGCACTTCATAGCCTGGAGTGCACTTATTACGTGGAATTGCATTCCTGAAACGTGTGTCCCGTCTACGTTTGAATGGGAGTTCAAAGCTTGAACCTGACGACACTTCACTTCAAGAAACAGAAGACTTCAATAAGTCGTCACTACAACGTGGAGTTTATGAAGAAGATATAGACTGTACAAGTAGCAAAATACCTACTGGCAAAACAAGTTCAATTGTCAATCTCAATCCGCTTTTGGATGAAAAAGGACAAACTTTTCCAGATACTTCTCCAGATATTCCCGTTACAAGAATATGCATAACTACAAATAATTCCTTCGTAGGAAGAGGAAGATTCCAGCTCATCTCAACCTGGATATCGCTATATTCTGTTTTACCGTATTCACCGTTCATCTGTGAATTCAAGATCAGTTAACGATCACCGAGATCATTCTTCTGGTGGAAGATTGTATATAAAGTGTATATAAATTATATTCAGAAATATTGTGAATAGTATGATGAATTTCTGTTGTTTGTTTAAAAGAATAGTGATATCAAGTAGATATCAGACGGGGAGTGTATTGTCACAATTAGTGTATTGTAACATCTAAATTTATCTTTATATTTATTATGGGAAGTATTCCGTATACATCGTATGCCCGGGACCGAATGACACATCTTTGCTTTTCCCTATTCCACCTTTCTCACGTATCATCAGATCATACGACAGACAAACGTTTTGTCCAGATATTAGTTTGGAACTTAGAACCTAGTTCAACAACAGTGTAAGTTTTATAATTATACTTTCATTATATTTGGATGAAGATTAATCCGTTTAACGTTACTACACAACAGTTTATTGTAAATATCAGCTGTACACGTTGGTTACATAATCTGCTATAAATATCGACTAATATTCATCTCACACAGAAACGTACAACTGTTGATTATAATTATATTTACAACTTTCAACAAAGTATTTAAAGTTTTTATGTATTATTTCCGTCTAAAAGAGGAAGATAAACAACCGTTATTCAGTTGCATAATTCGAATAAATATAGAATGTACGGCAAGCAATTAACGACATTTAAATACATCCAGATATAATTATGGAACACATATTCCGTGAGTTACAGCAATTCAACTGTATTCTTCCGTGACTATACCGGAACTCGATGTTTGATATTACACAGACACACGTCATATTTGTGTTTATTTATGCAGATTATTGTGTATTTAAATATGTTGATATTCTACTCATAATTACGGTAGCCTAAGATGACTATAAATTCTCATTATTTTGGACACATAACTTATGATTGTTAATTATTGTATTTTTCAGGTTTTTACCAATTGTTCATCGGTTAATTAAAGTATCACGCCACACTGTGTTTCTTTCTGTTCCCGAACAGTAAACATTGGGTTTTATTTTAATTGGGCCAACGAACTAGGTTAAGCTCGCTGAGTCCGGCTCAGTACAGTAATGATAAACTTAAGCTTACTTGCTTCTTTAATCTGGTTTGATAATCCATTTTGTTATTTAGAATTAAACACGTGGTCGGTTAAAGTACACATGTCCTAAATAAAGGTCAATCACCGGATCCAAGTGTAGTATGTATTGAATGTATTTATATATTATGTGTGTCAGATTAACGACCTTGACATTTGTTGTGAAACTGGCAATGTTTCGTATTGTAAGTATTTAAGGTAGATCGACACTAATACACGGCGCATTCGATTGGCGCATCTGCGAAACATGAGTCGGATGCGGAATTGACTTGATTTTCAAGCCGGAATATTCCTTATTTGGCATTTTCATTGTGACGTTATAATAGATCGACATACACTTTCCCGCAAATTAGCTCCCTTTTCCCGAAAATATTGTCTATTTCGTTAACGATATAAAATATCTCTCTTAATCTAACGGTGACATATAGATTTTTTCACCGCAACTTAAAGCTGAAGTCTATATCTCTGAAATATCAAAAAATTTTAAAATCTATCTGATATTTATTTCATATGAAAGCTAAATAATAAGCATGTTGTCACATTTCCCTATAAATCCTTTGTAAATATTGCTGAAAAATATTGATTTCGGCCTGATTTTCTAAGCCTGATAACAGGAAAAGATGATCGGTGACATATCATTTTTATTTTATTTTTTGAACAAATGGACTAAGATGTACAAAATATCTCAAAATAAATCAAAGTCCAGAGGGACTGGTGGATTAGTGTCTATGATGGCAATGATCAGTATCTAATCTATTGATATTTCATGTACACTATCCAATAGTGTCCATGTATGATATGAATAATTGCCTGTCTATGTCGTGGATAATTATTCATTTTTTACTATGGGTCTAATTATAATGATGATATCAAAACCAAGAAAAGTACAAAAACCATGTTTTGCTCATCAAGAAAATTAACATGCCTTTCTAACAGTCAGGAAGTATTTACTGGTGGCCATCTTCATTTGATCACACCAGCCAATCAATGGCAATCAAACCATTAGAGACAAATATTCAAAGAATTTTGACGTTATACCAGAAACATATTACATATTTATAATGGGTTCCCTGATGTACACTCAACATAGACTAAACAATTACAGCACCATCTTGATCAAGTACAGTTTGAAATTTAATTCTAAAGAAGAGACCTGAATGAAAGGTTTGTGAATGCTGACAAGACGCAAAAGCTGACAAGACATGAGCAGCAATACCCTGCTCTTTATGAAGATAATTCGTCCAAGAAACACACAAGGACATGA
>MJUU01025221.1:61437-74873 GCA_002080025.1 Modiolus philippinarum
GCTATGATATACATTCTCGTGCAATTGAAAAATGACTGTTATGCATTGTAAATACTCAAATGACATTATCTCAAGTTTTGTTTGACCAAACTCTGATCAACGGCAATTAACACGCAACACCCCGGACTGAACATTGTTGGACGAACGGCAATCAACAGATCAACACCCCTGCCTGATCCTATTTCGAATTTAGTCAATTCCAACCCCGATCGTTGCAAAATATCGTCTGTTTCGGAATATGCACCTTGACAACTGTTTCCGGGTAATACTTTGTATTTACCGATGTACGACTTCTTCAGTATTTTGTTTTGAGTCGGCCAATACATGTATACCGAACGCGAACCTCGGAGAAGACACTAAATGACAATCGCAACAAGTATAATGGAACAGCCAACGTGGAACAGCCGTACTTTTCCATTCATTGATAACTAGAAATGTAAACAAACATTGCGTCTTCCATATATTGTTAATAATGGACTGTTGTTCTCGACGGCTAATGAATTTGATTTTTTATTTCCAATGCGTTGTTCTTTTATGATTTATTTCAAAACAGCCACATCGTTTCATTGACGGTTCAGGGAAGTACGTTTACGCCATTCATACAAATGTAAATAAAGGCATCGGTCTTCCATATTCATACATCTACACACAAAATTTCATGAATGGGAAATTCATTCGGTGATTAATTAACGAATTCGGGCACCATTTAAGTGTTGAAAAGTTCGGGCAATCAAATTAATGTTCAATGAAAATATACTATTGAGTGTCAGAGTTTTTTATGAGATCAGAAAGATGTGTACGAGGTTCCCTGAAAAGGATTCTTCTAGCATGGGTATGATCACTAATGTATGATTGCATGAGGCTGGTCACCTGGGTCGTAACATAGGATAGAATTCTATCCTTTGGATAGACATTAATCCAATAAAACTAGCAAATGTTTTTTCATTTTTACGAGACTAACTGCGATCAATAACTGTGTGAATTCTGGATGAAATCAGAAAAAAGACGTAGTTGTGACCCCCATGAGCTAAATTTTACAAAAAGTGAAAAATTTAACAAATCTCTGACAAGGAGTCGATAATTTTGAAAACACCATTGCACATAAATAAAATAGGGCTCACATGTGACCCTGTATAGCTCACCTGGTGTCCACTGATCGAATAAGATTTCACAAAGGGTTTGGTGATTAATCTTATAAAATGGACTGTTTCTTTACATTCATGCCGAAGAGTCGAGCAGTTCAAAGTTCTCGTCCACTCTAGTTTGTAGAAGGACAGTTACATGCATGTCCAGTATGCTGCGGTTGGCTGCCCGAAAATGTACACCCACTGGACAATCTTTTCCATTGGTGACGTTCTGTTTATGTTCGACAAAGAAATCACCCAATCTTCGACAAGTCTCACCCACATAGATCATCCTGCAACGTTTACAGCCCACAGCATACACTACCTTTTCAGTAGTCCACATGAAACCGTTTTTTAGTTTGAAATCACAAAATACCGAGGTTATTGTTAATTTATTTTCTGCATGTGCGCATTAGTTAATACTTTCGTTTTTCTTGAATTGACATTTTTTAATTCTGTCAGCCATTTTTGGGGTATGGCTTTCATTAATTTTGTATTCTCAGGAAACCAGTTTCTATGTGACGATAGTTTATTTAATTACAAATTTTGATTGATGTCCCCATTACAGCCCACAGCATACACTACCTTTTCAGTAGTCCACATGAAACCGTTTTTTAGTTTGAAATCACAAAATACCGAGGTTATTGTTAATTTATTTTCTGCATGTGCGCATTTCGACAACTTGTGTCTCATCTTTGCAGATAAAACCAATACATTTGGAAGTCCATTCACCAAAAAAGTGTAAAAGTTGAAAACGTTACTACTTCATCAGTTTCCTCAGTAAAAGGACAAGTCAAACAGTGAGATCGCCTACATTGTAGACCTAGTGCCCTTGTATTTACAGGGAGTTATAGGTGCAGCACTCTTGAAGGAAATAGCTACAAGGTGCTGTTTTAGACTCTTCCCATTTCTGAAGGCTGCAATGGGAGGCAAATTCTGGAAAACTGCAGACACGTTCGTCCTCGAGAACCATAGATTTAAAGTTGCGTATCAAAATGTTTTTGATAGCTTCGTTATGAAGGTGTTATGTAAGGATCAACGGGACACGGTCGTCGGTATTTCTTATCCTCTTCAGAATAACCTCAGATCTGGTCTCTAGGGAAACTAAATTTATAGCTGGATTCAAAACTTTGCTAGGGTATTCTCTCTTAACAATAAAGGATTTTATTTTGTTACATTTAGTCTTGAAGTCCTGCTCGTCACTACAGAAACGACGAAGTCGCAAGAATTGTGACTTTGGAATGGCATCCTTGCATGACCTAGGGTGACAGGACCCATAACTTAAATAACGGTAGGTGTCCGTCGGTTTATACACCCACTTTTTTTTAAATTATGGGTCCTGTCATCCTTAGTAATTCAAGGATGCCATTCCAAAGTCACAATTCTATATAGATTAACACAAGTAAAGTGTGACCTACGTCGTTCATGAAAGAAAAAAAAAACTTGTCTAATATGCAGCATTCTTCAACAAATTAATGACACAAAACTATTTGATCTTAATGGCGATTGAAAGATAGCCCTATTGAAACGCTATTTTATAAAGGCTTTTGTAAAAAATAAACGCTTATAAACGGATTTATATAGTGAGTTGTTAATACACGGTCAAATCATGTTACTTTAATATTTTTGTAAGATTCTCAATAGATACTTACTTGGAATATAATATTTGAAGCTATCAGTATAAAGAGGATTAACAAGACCAGAAGTAATACACTCAGTGTCATTACAATTCCTAACGTACACCCAGGATTGCCCTCTATTTTCTTTCTCATCCATTGCAGGTTATGTCTTTTGGCACTGTGGTTGGACTGTGTTTCGACTAGTGCTTCCGATTCAATGATTGTAGAAGGTGATGGATTGTTGTTAGGCTGATTTGCTTCTTCTTCTGTTTGTATGTCATGTGCGAGTCGTGCAGGTCCTCCATCAAATTTTATTCTTCCTTCCTCAACACTTATGTTTCGATCGCTGTTACTTTCAATTCGTTTAATGTCCGTATTCGTGTCATTTTTTTTGATGCTGTTTCCGACAAGTGGAATATTTTCTAGTGGTTCTTCAGGATGATTTGCAGCCATTCTACACGATTCATAAACGATTGTGTGTTAGAAATGTCAAAACTAGCGTGTTTCCCTGGTCATTCCCAGTTGTGGATTTAAACTGTTTTTGTGCGGTTATGCGGATGTAAACTTGGATTCTATTGGCTGATTAACCACCTGCTAAATAACCATGTCCGCCCTACACAAGACAATCAATAATCATGATAATGTAGTGTTTCACCTACATGTAGACCAAAGTCATTCAAAAGCGTACATATATAAGAATTGTACATAAGGACAAAATTCACAAACATGCATTAAGCATGAACAAATAAACAATCGTAATTAAAGTTTAACATAGTTTACTTCCACGTAATGTAAAACTAATTTTCAGCCTGATATTTACATTAAAAAATTAAAATGTGAAATACATCTATACTTGGAATAACATGTACATTATATGAAATATTTTATTTGCATTCATTTTCAAAGGTTTTCGCTCCATGTATTACGAAAACGCCATGTAAACTTTATACAACATGAAAAATCAATACATCATTCGGCTGTGTATTTATTCATTCTCATTTTTATGGCCGAAAACATGTCAAAGGTACTTACACTCTTAAAAGGGGACATTTTTGAAATAAAAAATACTTGTTTTGCATACTGTAATATAGGTACACCATACCTGCTTACAAATAAAGCTGACTGATACCGATAATCAAATATTTTAAGTTCATTTGAACATATTTCGTTTCTGGACCCCCTGTTAAATTCAATGTCACAAACCTTTTTCGACACTTTCTAACATGCAAGAAAACTTTGCTTCACAAATCACTGGACAAAAACAGGTTTCAATATACGATTTTTATGAGAATTCACGAATTTCAGTCAATAAAATTTTTCTAAACTTAAAAGGTTTAGAAATATTCGTCTTTATAGGCTTGTCACAAACTGCCTGTATTTTACGTGACATGATTTTAAAGACAATAAAATGAGTAACTGCAGAATCAGAACCTTACAGTAATGCGCTGTTTGATGTTGTTAAATGATATATTGGTTAATTCAAAACCCCCTTTTCCCATGGGAGAAGCATTTTTTTTCTGGGTGACTGTTCTAAACAAAAGGGACATCGTTTGGGTATTTTTGTCTGAAGCTTTACGTGACGGCTTCCTGTTCTTTCCCTGAATCACTACAATGTGTTTAGTGTTATTTAACACAAGTTTACAATGTATGCAAGTCGTTTATACACCAAAACTTAAATTGATTACAAATGCTCTGTCTATTTTTTTGGTATAAAAGTCAAAATTTAATTTTACGTGACTGAATACTTACGTGACACATTTTACAAAAAGTGACTTCATACTCATCCTATTCGTTTCTTATTGAGGCATACTCTGTGACATTATCAAAAATGTTGTTTGTCGCCAAATAACACAGCAATAAATATTATGGCAAGTTTTCTTTCGATTTTTCCCATTGATCTTATTTTTGTAGAATTCGCGAATTTGTGGCATTTCAGTTGATTCAATATCATTTCTTTGCAGTTTTGCTTAAAAATAATGCAGAATTCAATGAATAGATAGTTTTTAATGAACTGCATACTTCAAGCTCAACATTGGACCATGATTATCATGTCACGTAAAATTAACCCTGTTGTCACTTAAAATTCCACTTAGTAATAACCACGTCATTGACTATTTTGAAGTCAATACAGACCTTCTTTTTATAACCACCGTTTTCAGCAGTTGAACTAAACATATAAGTAAAGAAATGATAATGTATATGTGGTGATATACTGCACTGAAAAGACAAAAGTTTGCAAAATTGATATCTGAAGAACTATGAAATTTCTAGATTTTGTTGTTTGTTGAAAAAATCAATTTGTCAATGGTACCTTACAAGTATCTGATGAATAAAATGGATCAACAACCAGAAAACATCTTAAAAACAAAATGATGGTAAACATAAAGGAAGTTATGAAGGGGGAAATTTTAAAAACGAATGTCACGTAAAATTCACTTAAGATAATACACTGGCAAACGAATCCTGAAGCAAAAAGGGATAATTTTAGTCGTTTTGTACACGAATCTGTACAAAATGGAAAGGGGAATCTATTTTTCAAAAAGATTTCATACAATGGGAGGAATTAGATCACAGAAGTCCCAAAGGGTCATAACAAATGAATTTTACTTGACATTCTGGATACAATAACCAATTCAAAAATTTATACAGTACGTGATGAGGCTGTTATGTATTTGCTTAGAACATGACAGAGTATTATGCATTATTTGTTAATGTTTTTAACCATTTCTTTCAATGGATTACGTTTTAGAAAAAAGTGAATTTTACGTGACAATCATGCTACTCTTAAATAAGAAGGCATACTTTGTCCAAAGGTATCGCAAAGTATTTAAACTTAAATTTGAAAGTTTTTTGCATACGTATGTATAACACAAAATCATTCATTCAAAGATGTGAACCATCCCCAAAAAGTAGTTTTTCAACTGAAATTTACGTGACAAAGAGGTGTGTTTCTGAATGTCCGATAATGGTTCAATGCTTACACAATTCGTAATCATTGATGGCATTTTAGGTTTCATACATGTTGTTTGTTGTTCTGTAATTCCTAAATAAGTTATTCGCGTTCGTTACAAAATATTAGGATACTTGAAACTTAAGCTATGTTTTATAATCAGATTTATAGAAAATATTTGCTTTGTATGAGTATTTTAATTTTCTTCTTGTTGATACAAGTTTCCAGCTAAATGTTGGTTCGAAGTATCCTTGTACATGTCATTGTATTTTCTGTTCAATAAACTTCAAGCAGACATATTTGGTGTAAAACTTTATGTTTTTATCGACTAAAATAAATTGTTCATACCAAAGTCACGTAAATTACAATGGTGCTTTCTGGGGTATCGTTTGCACCACGGCACAGCAATAGATAATATGTACACAGAGTGGCCATTGTTGAATTATGAAGCAAGACATGTTATATTTTCATATTACAATCAAATTCTTATAAAACTAGAAAGTCCTAATTTCAGAAATCTACCTGTCCGTTTCGGCCATAAAAATGAGAATGAGTGATTGTCCAGAGTACGCGGTCAGTCGACATAGCGTTTATGTGTATAATCGTGTAGTTAAATGATTATCGTTTTGTTAGTTAAACAAAAACAGGTTTGCATAACCGCATAAAAATGTTATCATGCATTGAACCAACTAATATGATTATTTAGATAGTGTCGAAAATGGTTGAACGGCGCGACACTATCTAAATAATCATATTGGTTGGTTCAATGCATGATAACTTATATATTTAGCAACTGGTAGATCCGATATCTTTTATTTACTGTCGGAAAATTCAAAGTTGATCGCATAAACAATTATTTATAGTAACCCTGGATCAGTTAATATCTTAGACGTTTACCTGGGAGGACGTTATCTTTAATGAGAACATTTTGATGTTGATAATGCTTTATTTATTGCTGCGGTCAAGCAAGTGGCAAAACTTTCAGTTTACCGACATTAAGATTTACACCCCAAGCTCTCATTGACTCGCAGTCGTGTAAAGACAACATTGTATACATTTGTCAGGTTTTCACGTCTGATATATCTACATTGAAGACATTTGACATCGATGAATCTAACACATTGTGTAAGCTTGGGGTGTTAATCTTGACTTCATTACAATAAAAGTTTTGCCACTTCCTAGACCGCAGTAATAAAACATTTAAAAAAGAAAACGGTAGGTAAGACAATTCCCAGTATGGCCTAGTAAAGTCTAGGAAAAGTTATGTGTCCTAACCCTGAAACAGGGGAGGCGCTCGATTCATTGTCCTAGACGTCCTGCACAGTACCGTACAACAATCGAGTGACTGAGAACAGTGTTCTTGATCTGTTCCGTCTGTACTGACTTCAGAGGTGGTGTAGTGTGCACAGCCCGCCATTAAGATGGAGTCAAACGTAATAAATGCAGGAAAACAAATGTGAATTTAATGAATTTGTAACATAACAATGAAATGCTTTCTTAAGGATAATAAAGAAAATACTTTATCCCATTTGAAGCGAACTTGGAAAACATTTAAGAGCTATTGATTTCTTCATTGAAAGATGCATACATTTATCAAAAGACTTGTTTAACGAAAATCTAGTCAAATATTAATTACTAAAAAAATTAAGAACTCAGTCAATCAATTACGTTGGAAAATTCATTTCATATTGCAAAATATTGAGCCAAATTATCATGACACTCTTTCATATTATTGGACCGCCGTGCGCGGTCCCGGCTGAAGAATAGGCCCGCAGCATCCTCTGAGCTTGGAGTATGAGCCATCCTAACAGAGGACCCCGAGGGAACCCCGGGATATAGAAATAGGACCCAGTATCTCCGGCTTGCGGGGTGTGACCCCTCCTACACGGAGGCTGACCCCGAGGGTCCCGGGATATAGAAATTGGACCCATTCCGTGGTTGTGCGGGATTAATAAATACACAACCCATCTTTCGGATGGGATGTAAACTCAGGTCCACGTGTTGGAAGAAATGCCACGCTTCCTGCACGTTAAAGAACCCTTGTAGTAAGCTCTTTTTGGGGTGGTCCGTAGGTGATCGGCTACAAGGCAAAATTCCCCGCCCTTGACGATTTCACCCTGCTTTTCCAGTGGCAGTCAGAATTTCCCGTCCCATGGCCATTTCCATACCCCAAAGTGATTATTTATCAACAAACTTGTTCTCGTCTTGATATAGCTGAAATATTGCTGAGTAGACGTTAAACAATATTCAATCAATCAATCAATCATATTATTGGAACATTTTTAAAAAAATATTATTAGCGTTAATATATAATTTTTGACAAGTGTTAAACCTACAATGCAAGGCATTTTACTACAACTACAGATTCTATTGCGCCATCATTGTATTTTCTTCATTATCAACAAATTCGTTCGCGAAAGTAGCTATCATACAATCGACGTCCATTTTGATATAAGAACATCCTGTTTCAAGACATTCGATTCGCTTGTCCAGAACATTGTTATCGGAAGAGAATCGAGTGCCCCCAGGATATTTTGAACGACGGTTGAGTGTTAATTAACGGTTATTTGCGACTGAAAACGGGTGGTAGATTGGTGAAACCATCCCAAGTAAGCTGAGTTCTCGGAAAATGGTTGCCGAGTGTAATATGATGTTTAGGTCGGTTGGAAAAATGTTAACAAATTTCTATTTTAAGTACCATTGAAAAATGTTTTGTGCTGGTTCCGAGCGAGGTTTAGTCTCGGTTTTGGATATTTGAACATGACCTTTGCTTTACCTAAATACTACTCAGCTTTTGTTCATTAGGCTTCGGTCATAGGTGCAATCACCTTGCCTACAGTCTGCCCGCCGTTTACTTTTGATTGTAAGATTTAAAAATAATGACCTTAATGCTTACACAATGGCCTCCATTAAGGTAGCTACATTGTATCATTTACGTTTTGAAAAATAAAACACTGAAAATTTCATAAAAGTTTATATCCTTCAGACATCTTATGAAATTCCATATAAAACTTACTTCCAATATTGTACTATTATTGATAAGTCATTCCATCTATAAATGATGCACCAAAATGACAACCACAATCCGGACCAATGTCAAGTTGATCCGTACCCATTCACAATAAATATATTATCATTTGACGCAACTGCGCTTTGTTGAATGTAAATTTACTGACATTTTTTGTACATATATATATATAATATGTCTACTTTGTATGGTCTACATATGAATTTTATTTATTGTTCTCATGCAGAGATGTGAGCTAGCACACTTATCCAATAAAAGGTTATTACGGGTGACATCGTCATGATGAAATAAAAACTTTAAGACAGGCACTGACGATTTCGACTATCGACTGGAGCATTGATTCGCTATTTTTATTTTCGTCATGTATACAGGCATTTTCGCTCCTAGATGTTTGCTCTCTATATTTCAGTTATGGTGTACCTGTTCGTGAGAGACTTTCTCATATGTATATACAATCAAACTTTCAAAGTTTGGGCATTTATTATTATTTTAACAATTTCCAAATGTTATTTTAAACACTTGTTTATAGTGCCCACATCTCGCCTTTTTATATTGCTAAGTTTTTTTAGAATCGACTTGATGAGTGCCGTGTGTTTGTCTATATGTTGTACTCGTCCATTAACTTAAAACATTGGTGCTTTTGTCGGGCAACGGATGACAGTGATTGTAAGAGAACTTTGCAAGTTTAATTTATGTTCGTTGACGATCCCGCTTTCATGGCCAGAAAACACATGGATGTGGCATTGGTCGACATTTCGCAAAGAATTCCACTCCAACCAGTACTACAGACCGTCTTGAACTTACTATGAAGTATGAGCAGAGCTCATAGTTGAAGGCCTCATGGTGACTTCAAGACGAAGAATAGCGATAAAAGCTTTATTCCTTTGCTTGGATCTACCATATACATGTATTTGTGAATTTACTCCATATCCCTTCATTGCTTCTGTTGTCAAGAAAGCCATATCACTTTCTGAAAAACACCAAGTATCATGTTCAACCACTATTACAGGAGCAGACAGGAGTTGTCAAAATGACAATATTTAGAAAATAAGTTTACAGTAAGTTTATACATATATCACTACTGGGATCATGAGCTGACAGATTGTCATGGTATTTCTCAAACACACATTTTAAACAGATTTCGGAGTTTATTACTGGACTGACAACGATTTTGACTTTATAAAGTACTTTTTAATTGGAAGTTGTAAAGGTTGTCAAGTGTCTAGAAGACTGTCCCTCTGCTATTCTGGTGATATTTTCGGTTTTAGGGAGGTAAGACTTCTAGTTTTTATTTATTTATTTTTTTTTTTGGTTGTTTGGCGTTATAAAATCCAATTCAGTTTCATTGTTTTTTTATTGTTGTCTCTTTTTGTACTTCCCCTATATTACAATTTATTTTTTTAAGTTTCGTTTCCAGACATATCATGCTATCATCAATTTTATAACTTTTTTCTTAATTTTACATTACATTTATATAACAAAATACCGAAGTTACTGTTATTGCATGTTGATACCATATTTGAAATACAGTAGCTATGGACTTAATTGAAGTCAACAATTATATAAAAATTTCAAATTTGTATTTTTTGCTCACTTTTTTGAGTAATGGGAAAACTGTTCATTTTGGGCCACTTCCACTAATGTTCCTATGAAAAAAAAAATCAACCTTCAAGAGTTAACCTCAATGAAGAGGTTAACATTATGACGTCATCTAGTAATTAATTAGAATAATTAGGTATATGTGCTTTATGTATTTTCATGGATAACATAATGTCTCCTTTTTTATTCGAACTAACATAAGTTTTACCTTTTGTCAAAATTCATTCAAATATTAACGAGTGATAAAAAAGTGTCTATAGTTCTCTAGAACATTACAAATAGAGCATAAAGAAGAATTGCTGATTTTCCATACATTCAATAGTTGCTTACACGGTAAAATATAATGTAGTAATTTCCACCTTTACATTTTCAACTTATTTTCATGCAGAAATTTAAATATAAAGAAGATGGTGTGCTCAAATTTCTTAGACCAACACTTCGCACTAGATTTTCCCATGTCATAAATCATGTGGGTTTTTCTTTTGACATACCATTACATAATATACAATTTTTTTAGATGTCATATGTTGAAGAAAATGTTTTTTTTATTGTTCCTATCCAATAAGAAGACTTTAGAATTAGTTAATACTTTCGTTTTTCTTGAATTGACATTTTTTAATTCTGTCAGCCATTTTTGGGGTATGGCTTTCATTAATTTTGTATTCTCAGGAAACCAGTTTATATGTGACGATAGTTTATTTAATAACAAATTTTGATTGATGTCCCCATTATTGTTCAATAGATCATTTATAAAAAAATCCAATGTTTTATCTATTGTCCATATAATAAACATTATGTGATTATTTCCCCAAATCAATTTTTGTCTCATTTCCCTAAATTGTTCTTATCAAGTCCAAAAAAAATTCTGGTATTTCTGTTTTGAGGTTTCCTATAGATTTGATGTTATCAGAATTCATTTGAAATAACAGAACATTTTCTCCAAACATTTGAAGAAAGAATCTATGAAAGATTTTCCAGCTTGATAATTTGTCTTCAGGATTTATAAATCTTTTAATCCAATAAATCCTTATCTTCTCTATGTAAATGTAAAACGCCGATGTTTTTATTTTAGTTGATCATTTTTAGACCCCCTCATTACACATTAGTGCAAAGTACCGTTCTTTTTACCTTTTCTTGTATATCATTCCAGATAAAATTGAAAGTGTTTGTTAAATTTTGACAAGTATTCTTTATCTATACAAGTAACATGCTACATAAGTCAAATTCAGTTAAATCAAAGCTTTTGTCGCTGATATTTGCCCTATCATGGTAAGTTATCGTTTTGACCAATTATAAATTATCTTTCAGATTTAAATAATTGTTTATCTAAATTAAGTTTTCTACATTCTGTTTTGTAATGTCCAATTTATATGCCTAAACGTTTTACTACCCCCTTCGACCAACTAATATTTTCATATTTGTCCTTACAATGTTTTAATTTTCCAATTTTCGTTTTGTTTCTATTCAGTTGAAGACCAGACAGTGAGCCAAATATTTCAATAATATTTATGGATAATGATATTTCTTGTTTTGAATTCACAAAGACCGTTGTATCATCTACTATTTGTGTTTATTTTAGACTATGTGTTTTATATTCTAATTTGATTTGGATGCCTTAAATATTATTATCTTGTCTTATTCTACAAACCAAAATTTAAATCGCAATGACAAAATTCCGACACTTACAGGACCCTTGTCTTATTACAAGTTAAAATCTTAAATGATGACGAAATCAAACCATTATTGAACAAAGATCCTTTAATATTAGTGTACAAGGTCTTAACCCACCTTTTCTCATATAGAATTATGGAAACCAAACTTTTCCAGAGAAGAGTCCATAAAATTCCATTCTAGTGAGTTAAACGCCTTTGAGAAATCCAAATATAAAATTGCCCCCTCCACATTGTATTTATCAGCATAATCGATAATGTCTTGTATTTGTCGTATATTGAATCCTATATATCTATTTTAAACATATCCGTTTTGATTACTCTGTATACATTTAATTATGTTATAGGCCGGTAATTATCTAAACTCAAGGAGTCATCTTTTTTGTAAATCAATGTAATCAGTCCTATTTTTGCAAATCTGTAAACTTTTAGTAACAATAATTAAACACTCTTACAGCATATTGCTTTTGATATGGCCCAAATGACCTATAAAATTCTACGGTTTATCCATCAAGACCTGGTGATTTATTTAATTTTATGTTAAAACTGATTTTGAGCATTTATCTGGAGTTAAATCCCCTTCAATCCCACTACTCTCCTGTTTTGTCAATGAGTGATCAATTATCGTGTTATCATGATTGTTTTCTGTATCAACTGTATCAGGATTTATTGACGTATACAACGTTTTGTAACACTCCCTTTCAATTTCTTAAATTTCCTCCTGGTCGTTGACTATGTTCCCGCTTTTGTCTCTCAAACATTATATAGTTTTTTTTTGGTTTGTCGTGATTTTTCTAGCCGAAGAATATTTTGTATTTTTTATCCCTCTTCCACCCATTTTGCTCGCGATCGTATTGTTTGTCCCTTCAAGCGTTCTTTCGTACAACCTACCTAACTCAGTCTCAATTGATTCATATTTGATTTCCACATGTTTTGATTTGATCTGCGCTGAAGAGACATAAAGTTGTCGAAATGCGCATATGCAGAAACTATATTCACAGTAACTTCGGTATTTTGTTACTATAAGTAACCTCGGTATTTTGTTATTTATTAACACTGGGCTGATGCCACTGCTGGTGGAATGTTAGTTCCCTAGGGTACCCACCAAACCAGTGGTCAAAACTTCCGTGCTGGCCCGAAAACTGATTTCATCTGAAAACTTGCATTATCGAAAGTAAAGAAAATTTAATTAAAACATAAGGAGTAGCCCCTTCTGTCCTTATATGATTTTGGCTTTCCTTCTAAGATCCCTTTGGTAGTTTTTTCTCTATCAGCTTTTAAGCATATTTGAGTTTATTGATTTCCAAATATCTTGATTTGATCTGCGCTGTCTGTTGTCGAAATGCGCATAATTATGCAGAAACTAAATTCACAGTAACTACAGGAAACCATGCATACACTGAGAAATCGCGATTGCCTTTCATTATAGAAAAATCTTTAATATAC
>MJUU01025221.1:103419-117809 GCA_002080025.1 Modiolus philippinarum
AAAGTGTAAATTTTACAGAAAAAAGTGTAAATTTTACAGATTAAAGTATAAAAAATAAAAAAATAAAATGTGTAAACATGGCACTAATACGCTTCCGTAGAATGAAACCTAAATGAACAAGTATTAGACAAAAATGGCGGAATAATACCACTGAGACACCTTAAAAGAGATCACTTAATATGTAAAATTTCTGTAATGCTTCGGTGATTAAAAGCAAGGTGAAGAACAACAATAAAAGCGTTGTTCAATCAGTTGGTTGGACCATGTGTTTGTAGTAACTTTGTCTCGTGTGCATTTATTCCATATCATTTCATTGTTGATTTATTATTTTGACCAACAATTAACTTAGACTGGAAAATGGAATTTTACACTCATGTGATAAACATACAGTCTAACAAAGAATGGATGCTCAAAATGAAAATAATTCAAATAAAAATGTGTTTCTGGGATAAGCTCGAAATTAAACAAACTATAATTTATTCATTCATATTAAAATATTATAAATATAAGATATTGTTCAAGCTATTCCAATGGCCAGAACATAATCACATGACCCCTCTATATTATGTGAGGTTGCACAGAAACGGCATATCAAAAACGGGTGATTCACTTGATGATATTGCACGGTTACTAAAAATAACTGAAAATGTCATTCTTGTTCTTGACATAAAAAGGTCATTTGAGTTTCCACTGTTGTATGATAACCAGTTCAAATGTAAAATTTGATAGGAGAATTTCATTAAAGCATACCAAAGCAAAATATAAATTTCCTTTCATTTAACATAAATGCCTGATTAACCGCCATGTTAATTAGAAAAACACTTAACAAGAAATTCTTTGTTTCCTTCATCTTCTTATTTGTATTTACTTTACATGAACAGGCCAAAATGTAATAAATGTTATAAATCAAATTTTTGAAATGTAGAAAATGCAGTGCAAGGAAATATTTAAACACCTATTATAGAAAAAAATAAAATGTATGTTCATTACTAAAGTAATCGTACAGTGTTTTAATTAATATGCATTAATTTGATTAATAATATAACAATTGTAGCCTTTGTACTAGGTCAATATAATGCTATATCGACCAAGAGTTGCGTATTTACCTCTAGCTTCGCTATCGGTATCATACGATATGCATCTCTAAGGTCTATATAATATTTTACGAAAGGATATGGAGTAAATGAACATGAGACCATAACACATATGTTTACTCCAACTGCATTAATTTTAATGAGCTGTATGGCCATTTCGGAAAAGTATTCCTCATCAGCAGCACTAGAACCCAAACAAAGGAAATTCATAATTTCAAAAAATATATAAAATGCATAAAACCAAACGAAATCCGAATAATCAGTAATATCAAATATAGCTAAGGACAAAACTACGATGCAGGGAGTTAATCCTTCGGTTTTAGAATTTACATAAATTTAGATAATAGTAATTGAACAAAGTGTATACATGAGATATTATCTCATGTACAAGTACACCATATCTAAGAAAAATAAAGAGCATACATCTCTACCACGGGAAAGTCTTTTACCAACTCCACACTGCAATAAAAGACAAACTCCTGTATTAAATATTTTACGAAAGGATATGGAGTAAATGAACATGAGACCATAACACATTACTTTAACTCCAACTGCATTAATTTTTATGAGCTGTATGGCCATTTCGGAAATTTATTCCTCATCATAACATCATATTGACCTAAATAAAGGCTATAATTGTATAATATTAACGGTTCTTTTTGTATTCTGTAAAAAAAATGGCTTGAAGGAACTGGTGACTTTTACAGACCCTGGGAGGACTATAAAAATGGTTTTGGGGATGTTTCCGGCGACCATTGGATCGGTATGTAAAACATTTCTAGAGATGTTTGCTTTCAAAATGTCATGATTTTAAATTAGAACAGAAATGATATTAAATAAGCATGGTATAAAACACATTTTATTTGGTTTCGACAGGACTTTGGAAAGTTGAAGTAATAACTACAGCTGAACTATAGAAGATTATTATGTCACCCCAGACTTTGTCTGGGTGACATGTTGTTATTCTACGTTTCTTCTAATTATTATACCCCCACTCTATAGAGAGGGGGGTATGTACTGCATTCACCTTGTCCGTCCGTCTGTTCGTCCGTTCGTCAAAAAAAAAATTTCGTCGCATTTTTCTCAGCTACTACAAGAGGGATTGATTTCAAAATTGGTATGCAGCCTCTATATGTTTAGTTGTAAGGAACGTCTTATTTTACGTCCTGTCAGATTAGTACTTCCTGTTTGACGAAATGTGGACTTTGTTACGAAATGTAGTGAAAATATGAATTTTTCGTCGCATTTTTCTCAGCTTCTACAGGAGGGATTGATTTCCAAATTGGTATGCAGCCTCAATATGGTTAGTTGTAAGAAACGTTCTATTTTGAGTCATGTCGTAGGTGTACTTCCTGTTTGACGAAATGTGGACTTTGTTACAAAATGTAGTGAATTGAATTTTCCGTCGCATTTTTCTCAGCTTCTACAAGAGGGATTGATTTAAAAATTGGTATGCAGCCTTAATATGGTTAGTTATAAAGAACGTCCTATTTTGAGTCATGTCGGATGTGTACTTCCTGTTTGACAAAATGTGGACTTTGTTACGAAATGTAGTGAAAACATGAATTTTTCGTTGCATTTTTCTCAGCTTCTACAAGAGGGATTGATTTCCAAATTGGTATGCAGCCTCAATATGGTTAGTTGTAAGGAACGTCCTATTTCGATTCATGTCGGATGTGTACCTCCTGTTTGATGAAATGTGGACTTTGTTACGAAATGTAGTGAAAACATGAATTTTTTGTCGCATTTTTCTCAGCTTCTACAAGAGGGATTGATTTCCAAATTGGTATGCAGCCTTAATATGGTTAGTTATAAGGAATGTCCTATTTTAAGACATGTCAGATGTGTACTTCCTGTTTGACGAAATGTGGACTTTGTTACGAAATATAGTGAAAATATGAATTTTTCGTCGCATTTTTCTCAACTTCTACGAGAGGGATTGTTTAAAAAATTGGTATGCAGCCTCCATATTGTTAGTTGTAAGGAACGTTTTATTTTGAGTTCTGTCGGAGGTGTACTTCCTGTTTGACGGAATGTTGACTTTGTTATGAAATGTAGTGAAAACATGAATTTTTTGTCGCATTTTTCTCAGCTTCTACAAGAGAGGTTGATTTCAAAAGTTTGTGTACAGCCTCTAAATGATAAGTTGTAAGGAACGTCCTATTTTGCGTTATGTAGATTCATACTTCTTGTTTGACGAAAATTTGACTTAATTACGAAATTTAGTGAAAACATGAATTTAGATCAAGGGTTCAATGAGTTGGGGGTATACTTGGTTGCCATTCGGCGAAAGCTTTTGTTATTATTATGTCGCTCCAGACGTAGTCGGGACGATATATTGTTATTCCTCCATTTCTTTTTATGTCACCCCAGACTTTGTCGGGGTGACATGTTGTTATTCTACGTTTCTTCTGATTATTATTATTCTTATTATTATTTTTCTTATTCTTCCAATAATTCTTGTCCGAGCGATTATTTTGAAATGGCTGGACCAAATGATTTCAAACTTTGTACAATGTTGGATCACCATCTGAAGTTGTATGCTGTGCGTTTAAATTTTTAAAAATGGCCGCCATTTCCAAGATGACCGCCAAAATACGTCAAAATTTCAACTTTGTCGGAATTCGACGAAAATTGATTTCTTGGTAGATTTTAACGCTGCGAACAACATGGAATCATCGAGTAAGTTGTCTGGGGTGACATCAGCTATTGCTTGCAATTGCAAATCTAGTTATTATTATTATTCTTTATTATTCTAGCCAAAGTTTGTCCGGGCAAGTACTCAGTGATGCATGATCAGAAGTTCATGAAACTTGATATAAAGTTGGATCACCATATGAAGATGTGCACTTTAATATTTTTATTTTCAAAATGGCCACCATTTTCAAGATGGCCGCCAAAATGCGTCAAAAATTCAACTTTGTCGGATTTCAACGAAAACTGATTTCTAGGTAGACTTTGACGCTGCGAACAAGATAGAATCATCGAACTGGCTGCCAGGGGCGACATCAGCTATTGCTCGCAATTGCAAATCTAGTTCTTTTTATTCTTCTTCTTCTTCTTCCAATAATTCTTGTCCGAGCGATTATTTTGAAATAGCTGGACCAATTGATTTCAAACTTTGCACAAAGTTGGATCACCGTCTGAAGTTGTATGCTGCGTGTTTAAATTTTCAAAATGGCCGCCAAAATACGTCAAAATTTCAATGTTGTTGGAATTCAACGAAAATTGATTTCTATGTAGATTTTGAGGCTGCAAAAAAGATGCAATCATCGAAATAGTTGTCTTGGGTGACATCGACTATTACAAATCTAGTTTATTATTCTTGTCTTTAAATTCATTTCAATATTTAGAGGCAATGAAAAAATACACACTCTGACTAGATCAAAAAGATAACAATTGAGGATTGAAATGACAGACTCAAGCAATGCAAAGGTGCATGCAGATTACAATTTATTCAGTGTGGGAAATGAAGCGTCCAAATATCAGCTTTCAATTTGTGGATATAGTGGCACAGCTGGTGAGTTGATAAAATGTTCTGAAATGTTTTGACAAATAATACTATTTCATACCAAATAATTGAATAGTTTTAAACGTAAAAAATATGAGTGTCGAATTATCATCATACACTGGAGAAAGCAGAGTGGCTAAGTTATGGTAAGCAATATAGCGATCATTTTTATATATGCCCATGGTCTGTTGATCACGAGATCAAAAATAAAATCAACTGCGTCGTAGAAATCAACGGTCATCATGATAGCCAACAGTATGATATGCTTGCATAACTCATTCGATCATCTCAAAACTTCATTCTGGAAATTTTATACTCTGAAAATTTATGACCATAAAATATCGATCATACATTCATTCGTTATTTCTGTACGCGACATCGGAGGAGGTACCAGGTTGTGCATAATTGACATTTTTACAGTAAAAAAAATGTTTATATGAAATGATTTAAGTACTTTAGGTTTTTTTTTATTTTGCAATATTCATAGGCAAGAGCAAAATGTATTGATTTAAAGAAAAGACAAGGCGATCATACTAGTTGATGTTTTATAAGTATAACTAACAATCAAAACTCCGATGGATAATCGGATTGTGTTATTTCGTATGCATGTCGATTTCATTGCTATAAATATATGCAATACACATATCACAGGTAAACAATTGTTATTTTCATCTTTGACAAATTACTGCGCGGCAGGCTCGTTGATCCGAAAAACGAGTAATTTGATAAACATGCATATTGTTTTCAATTTAATATAACAACACCGTATACAACTCAAGAAAATGAAAAAATATAACTTAAATACACAATGTATACGATTTTGAAAGAAACTTGCGCACTATATTTTATCGGAAGCACGAAGATCATCTTTTAGAGCTGTTAATAGGCTTGAAGCCTTACGTGATTTTTTCTTGTCATTTTAACAATTCTCCAGCCATTTCATGGCTTTCGAGTTAAAAATACAGAAGTTACCGTCAATTTAGTTTCTGCATATGCGCATTTCGACAACTCGAGAAGCCCAACAAACGTTGTCACAATTGGAATTCGTTATAATAATGTCTTGTATAGTTTCATTATCTGTCGAAAAGTATAGACTAGCTACGACAACTTATAATCATATTGGGCGAGATATATATTCAGTTCGTGTCTACGATACCATTCTTGACCAACAGTGTGTGGTTTTATCTTTTATAAGAGACTTTATAAATGCAATTGCACTATTTCTATATATTTTGTCGAAGAATTGTAGCGTTTAAGTAATATGCATCGGCATATAACTCGATGAAATGACATTTTAAACGTTGACTATGAATTGGGGGAGTCCTAATAAGTTTCGTGATGATTAATGGGAGGGGCTTTCTTTTTGATTGACAATAATTTAATTCTTGGTCAACTCTGAGCTTTTTATAATATGTAATTGATGTTGATTGAAAAAAGAGGATAATGATCCGCCATAAATGACCAGTGGAAGTTCTGGGTTTATTCGTTCATGATTAAATAGGTTGAAATACATGATTATATTAATTTCCAGCTATATTGACTATTTTGTTCAAAATTTGAATCAAAACATTCAGAGTAATAAGAAAATAATAGTGGGTTTTCCATGTAACATTTATCAATTATGGACTTTTAACGAAGTCAATATGTTATATATGGACCTGTTAAGTTTATATTGACCGTGGACGAAGTCTGAGGTCAATATATTCCTAACAGGTCCATATGTAACATATTGACAGAGAAAAAAGTCCGTCATTTTTATATTACATACTATTTGCGGTACGATTTTTCGCAGTTGTCAGTGTTGGCTTTATTCGCGGGGATTTATATTCGCAAATTTTTAGTTAAAATCATTATGTTCATTTACATTCAGGTTTACAGTCTAATATTCGCGGGTATAAATTTTCGCGGTTATCGTTTAAAACGCGAAAAGCGCGAAAATTAATACCCCGTGAAATATAACAACTATACAGTATGTAGTTTTATTGTATATCATAACATTTTTGTGAAGGAAAATTACGTTAATACGTCGGAATTTAATTAGAAATAGAACCTTTATTTGAAGGCGGGTGTGGATCTGCCATCATCAAGAATACATTACATGAGTGCTCATAGGATAAATAAATGCTGACATTTCTCTTAAATTTGCAAATAAAAAACAAACAATTCAGCCTTTTTATTAACGTGAATTGTGCAATCAAAAAACATGTGACAACTGTTAAATATATTTTTCATTAATTTCAGTGGTTGCTCTGTAAAAAACATTTTAGTATGCCCTTTTATTTCCCCGGCGGAAACTCCTATTAATGTGCAAGGCGTTTTCAATATCTATCAAAATATGTTTTTCATAAGACCATTCTTAGTGAAACCCATAGTCTGAAAGTCTAACCAGACATGTAGCGTCAAATAAACTAAAAATAGAAACATAGCGTCAATATACTTAACATTAGAAACAACGCTGAGATATACTCAATATTCTTAAAATCACATGAGCATATTAGCCAATGAGATTATTAGGAACTTTACCATATGTAATATAACAAAATATATCCAAAGGTTAGAAATCAAATATGTCTTCCAACCTTAGAACATAGTTACATATATTACATGAAAAACTTACTTTAATTGTATAATTATTACTAAGAGTTAAGGAATAAAGTCATATTTCAAGTGTGCTCATTACGTCTAGTCGATTGCTTTTATGTTTATATGAAAGACTGGTCTTCATTTCTTTCTTTATGCATTGCGTTGTTACTATCTACTTACTGAACGTTGGTAACTATCAGTCTACCTGAAGGTATCAAAATTTCAATACATGATTCAATGTGTATACTGATTAATACCCCAATTCTTTCATTTACACAATAAGACTTAGACATGCAATCTAAGTTTTAGATTACTTTCCCATTTTTGTTTATGAATGAATTGTTCCGGTTGACATGTGACATTGGCAAAGGGATATTGACAAGATATTTTGCTTGCATCCGTAAAATTAGCTTTGAGATCTGATGAGCTCATAGAGCTAGCCGGTAGATTAGAGGGAGAGAGAAAGGCGTGTCTGGTTTACTGAATCATATCGCTGGCTTCTACTAGTGTCGTTACCAAGACCGGCTGTCCCGGGTTCCCCTCGTTGTTTACATTTGTATCATGTTATTGTAACTTTCAGCCGTTGTAGATGTTTCCCGTTATCCTTTTTATTTCATTTACGAAACGATAATAAAAAAAATACCATGTTATCGTAGTTTTCGAAATGTTTAAGGACACATTTGTGCTTGTTTCAGGAAATGGAATGTATTGAACCAACAGGATGAAGTTTACCACCAAAGATCAGGACAATGATATTCAGAGTTATAATTGTGCCCACTCCTACCAAGCTGGATGGTGGTTCGAGAAATGTGCTCGAGGTAATCCAAATGGTCGGTACCTTCCGGGAGTTGTAAAACACAACACAATGCACTGGCGCCCATGTCATAGTGAAACATGTTTAGAAACATTCATTATTATGATTCTTGATACATTTTATAAAAGCTGACAAACATGATGATATGTCAAGTTCTTAGTTTGTTTAACGATCAACATAATATTGTATACGCGTGCTTTCGGTTTCTTTGTCTTTTCGCTCACGGTTGTTTGCCCATTCTAATGTATTGCGTGTGCTTGTATAGTGCGTTCCATTCATAAACAATGACAGGATTTTGACTGATTGTAAATGAGACAAAGTCTCTACAAAAATATGGTAAAATGAAATGGAATAACGCAAGTGTCTCTATAGTACTATGCAAGTTTTTTTCAGTGAAATATACAGGAAATAATGTCAACCATCAAATCAATATTCTGCGTGTCAACAATAAGAGTCACCACGAGGACAATAAAAGTCACCATGAGGACTTCAATATAGCTCATACCTCATAGTAGGTTCAATAAGGTCTCAAACACCGGTTTCAGTGGAATTAGTTGCTTAATTTGGAACAACGCTACATCCATGTTCTATGTTAGTACTGGATGCTGAATCGTAAACAAAAATAAAATGAACTGTAAGGTGTTCTTTTACCGCTGTCGACCGTTGCCCGACAAAAAGTCTCACAGAAGACAATAACAACACAAAAACAAACACCAAACACCAAACACGGGCACTTGTCGAACCAATTGCAAGAAAACGTGGCATGATAAAAAATGAAATGCGGACAATTAATAGAAAGATCAGAATACTCGTCGAACCAATTGCAAGAAAACGTGGCATGATAAATAATGAAATGCAGACAATTAACAGAATGATCAGAATAACATGTGAAAATAGCGAAAATAACATGACAAAATTTGAAAGCATGGTAGTGTATCCGTTAAGAACATCGAAATTACTGTAAATTTACTTTCTGCAGTATGAGATATTCTCTCAAGATAAGTACGTACACCCTAACTAAAACATATAGAGAGCATAGATCCCCGGAGAATTTTTTTACAGACTTCACATTGCATTGCAAAGAGAGACAAATTCTAGTCCTAAATTAACGATGAAATGCAAAGTATCTATAATGTTGATAAAAAAGACAATGCAACAATTCTTTTATTGTTGTTGTTCATCTTGAAGTCACCATGAGACCTTCAACACATTCATGAAGAATCAAACGATTGAGTGTGTCCTATCCGTGTAAATCAGCTCTTTGTAGCACGTGCATGAATAGTACAGATCGATTTAAGCGTGTTTATTGAACAGCGTTATTCCGTTTTACGTTGTCTCACACGCGTGTACAGTGCGTTTGCATTCCTGCATACACAGTAAAGAATTCAAGGATCTGAGCCTCTCTCCGGATGCAAATGGTTGTTTGTTTAGATTTCCTTAAGGATGTAATAAGGTGAAATTAAAAATATCTACAATTTCAAATTGATACTATAAATGGAAACAGTATTGGTAAAGGAATAAAATTAGCTAAAAATGGGGATAGGTTATGAACCTTGTTTTCAAGATAATTAACATATACAACATGACGGGAAAAGCTCTCTCGGGATTTTTCCTCAGTATAAACTGCACACATTCTAGATATCGTTCACATATAAGAAAAATCTAAACTAAAATGAAATATAACTTCCTGGTCTGAAATGGGCTTTTAGGCAAGAAAATTTTGTGTAATGGGACAAAATATATTACATAGTAATAACCGATAAAATCCGAGACATCAAAATGACCTTAACGAATATCAAAACCTCACCTTACAATATCCTTAAGTATTAAAATTACATTTTGCCATTGCTCTTGAATTGTATCTCTTTGAATGCATTTAATGTCAAGTATTCTTCTTGTGGTATTAAAATTTGAGATTTCAAACAGCAAATGTGTTTATTGACTCTATTTAGATTAAGTTTGTGAAAATGATGAGTCATTTGAAACCCTTTCCCCTGAGTTCTCCTAAAATGGAAAGTATTCACCTCTTGTGTATGCTTTGAAGTATTGGAGTTGTCAGGTGGAAAGCTTTCGGGCATTGTTTAAGCTTTAGATAAGATTTTATAGATGTTGGGCGTAAGAAAACGTTTATAGTAAGGTGTCTTCGAGACCAATTTTCTGATTTTGGTTAACGGAATAACACAGACCTACAATATACAAGTTTTGAAAGAGGAGACCATGCTGCATCGTAATTACGATGTCGTAGTTATTGGGTATGGTCGCATTTTATTTTAAATGGGACCAAAAGTAACTATAAGTAAGCTTTATTTCACCAATAACTGCAACAAAATTTGAATATTCATTGTAAATTTAATTGGGATAATTCCGGTGTTTTACTTTTTATAATGATTTGTCTTTATTTACCATGTTCCAAGTTGGAATTTTGTTTAAAGGTCCGTCATTTTAATATTTGCACTTCCACAATATGAAGGGTTCTTTCAGGTACAAATAACTGTAATTCTAACTTTATTAGGCAGTAATAAATCCAATTTTAAGCCTAACCACTAAAAATGACAAAGTGTAGGCAAAACAAATCGTATTTTTGTTATTGGTATAAAGAATCCAAGTGCTGCGAGCAACGTTAAATTTTAAATAGATTCACTTAATTTGAAGAAATAAAGCATCGTTTGTTTTTCGTAATTCAATAAAATATCGTTAATTTAGATTCAAATTTAATGAAGTTAAAAAATTACAGTCAAAAATAACTTGCACTCTATGGTTCAAATAACTATTCAGTGTGTACTTTCATGTAAATAGCTTTTCATTGGCATTTTAAAGAATTCTACCGTTTTTATAATTTAAAAGATATCACGTCCCAAGTTCGTTTTAGTATACCCGTTAGATCGTGACCACAGGAACGTTCTAAGACAGCTAACAATATTAGCTGTGTATGATTCCGTTTACCCAAACTCGAAATTTAAGCAATTTTTTGGACCTTGAGAACCCTACTATTAGTTGAAACCTGTTGTTTGTGTTGCTTTTCTTCTTCTGATAATTATTCGTGTTTGTTTTTCTTATTTTTATAATTTAACAACATTTGCAAACGAAAACAGAAACTGAAAGAGAGAGAAGAGGTAAATTCTGAAATAAGAAATGCAGAAACACTATTCAAATGCTTTGTCTTTCTAAGCAATTTTACTATTTAACCCTTTCTAAGATGAGCCGTTAGATGAGAATCATGATTTTCTTATGTGAATCACACACTTGTGCAAGATACACAACCGAGAATGTATACCTTATGTATAATACTCATTTTCAGATGAGCCGTCGGGTGGGAATCATGTGTTTTAGATCGCCCATTTGTGCAAGATACACATTTGAGAATGTATACACGTTATTTTTCGGGACCCATATATTGAAAAACTTGTTGCCGTTTACTTTGACAACCAGGATATGCCTGTCATTTCCTCTTCTTACAAAAAGCCTGCTAGAAGTATTTTTTTCAATCACTCTTCTATAACCTGTGATGCTAATTTCGAGAAGAAGTACCCCAGCAGCTGAGACTGTTCAACGTCACCATATCGCTATGACCCATGTGGACATGTCTTAACGGGGAACTTGAACATCATCGATGATAAAAAAGTAAGAAAATTCTTTAGAAAGAGGCCTAAATATCGCCCACCTTCGAAAATAAACTGGAAAGCATGTTTTGATATTATTAAAGACGCAGTTGAAAATTATTGTTTAAAATGGTGCAAACGATAAAGTGCAGACAAACACGCACTCAATATGTTCAAATATAGAATTATTACAAAAGTCACCAACAGAATAATTTTTCATAAAAATGATTATAAAGAGTCACCGCCTGAGCTGTCTATAAACAGAATTAAGTTAAAATTCAGAGATCTTAGCAATCAATATGTATTTGTACCAGTCGATAAAGCGTCCAACAACGTTTCAATTATTTGAACGTACTAATTTTGACGAGAAAACATTAACCAAACAGCACTACAGCGATACAGATATGCTCCAAGTTCGACCTAAAGATAACACCTTGCCTTCTATGTACTGGGTTCCTAAGCTTCACAAAAATCTAGTTCTTTTTATTCTTCTTCTTCCAATAATTCTTGTCCGAGCGATTATTTTGAAATAGCTGGACCAATTGATTTCAAACTTTGCACAAACTTGGATCACCGTCTGAAGTTGTATGCTGCGTGTTTAAATTTTCAAAATGGCCGCCAAAATACGTCAAATTTCAATGTTGTCGGAATTCAACGAATATTGATTTCTATGTAAATTTTGAGGCTGCAAACAAGATGCAATCATCGAATTAGTTGTGTTGGGTGACATCGACTATTGCTTGCAATTGCAGATCTAGTTTATTATTCTTGTCTTTAAATTCATTTCAATATTTACAGGCAATGAAAAAATACACACCCTGACTAGATCAAAAAGATAACAATTGAGGATTGAAATGACAGATTCAAGCAATGCAAAGGTGCATGCAGATTACAATTTATTCAGTGTGGGAAATGAAGCGTCCAAATATCAGCTTTCAATTTGTGGATATAGTGGCACAGCTGGTGAGCTGATAAAATGTTCTGAAATGTTTTGACAAATAATACTATTTCATACCAAATAATTGAATAGTTTTAAACGTAAAAAATATGAGTGTCGAATTATCATCATACACTGGAGAAAGCAGAGTAGCTTAGTTATGGTCAGCAATATATCGATCATTTTTATATATGCCCATGGTCTGTTGATCACGAGATCAAAAATAAAGTCAACTGCTTCGTAGAAATCAACGGTCATCATGATAGCCAACAGTATGATATGCTTGAATAACTCATTCGATCATCTCAAAACTTCATTCTGGAAATTTGATACTCTGAAAATTTATGACCATAAAATATCGATATATTCATTCGTTATTTCTGTACCCGACATCGGAGGAGGTACCAGGTTGTGCATAATTGACATTTTTACAGTAAAAAATGTTTATATGAAATGATTTAAGTACTTTAGGTCTTTTTTATTTTGTAATATTCATAGGCAAGAGCAAAATGCATTGACTGAAAGAAAAGACAAGGCGATCATACTAGTTGATGTTTTATAAGTATAACTAACAATCAAAACTCCGATGGATAATCGGATTGTGTTATTTCGTATGCATGTCGATTTCATTGCCATAAATATATGCAATACACATATCACAGGTAAACAATTGTTATTTTCATCTTTGACAAATTACTGCGCGGCAGGCTCGTTGATCCGAAAAACGAGTAATTTGATAAACATGCATATTGTTTTCAATTTAATATAACAACACCGTATACAACTCAAGAAAATGAAAAAATATAACTTAAATACACAATGTATACGATTTTGAAAGAAACTTGCGCACTATATTTTATCGGAAGCACGAAGATCATCTTTTAGAGCTGTTAATAGGCTTGAAGCCTCACGTGATTTTCTCTTGTCATTTTAACAATTATCCAGCCATTTCATGGCTTTCGAGTTCAAAAAATACAGGTTACTGTCAATTTAGTTTCTGCATATGCGCATTTCGACAACTCGAGAAGCCCAACAAACGTTGTCACTATTGGAATTCGTTATAATAATGTCCTGTATAGTTTCATTATCTGTCGAAAAGTATGGACTAGCTACGACAACTTATAATCATATTGGGCGAGATATATATTCAGTTCTTGTCTACGATACCATTCTTGACCAACAGTGTGTGGTTTTATCTTTTATCAGAGACTTTATAAATGCAATTGTACTATTTCTATATATTTTGTCGAAGAATTGTAGCGTTTAAGTAATATGCATCGGCATATAACTCGATGAAATGACATTTTAAACGTTGACTAATAAGTTTCGTGATGATTAATGGGAAGGGCTTTCTTATTGATTGACAATAATTTAATTCTTGGTCAACTCTAAGCTTTTTATAATATGTTATTGATGTTGATTGAAAAAAGAGGATATAATGATCCGCCATAAATGACCAGTGGAAGTTCTGGGCTTATTTGTTCATGATTATATAGGTTGAAATACATGATTATATTAATTTCCAGCTATATTGACTATTTTATTACATGAAGTATGTTCAAAATTTGAATCAAAACAATCAGAGTAATAAGAAAATAATAGTTGGTTTTCCATGTAACATTTATCAATTATGGACTTTTTACGAAGTCAATATGTTATATATGGACCTGTTAAGTTTATATTGACCATGGACGAAGTCTGAGGTCAATATATTCCTAACAGGTCCATATTTAACATATTGACAGAGAAAAGAGTCCGTCATTTTTATATTACATACTATTCGCGGTACGATTTTTCGCAGATTTCAGTGTTGGCTTTATTCGCGGGGATTTATATTCGCAAATTTTTAGTT
>MJUU01025222.1:3747-65535 GCA_002080025.1 Modiolus philippinarum
TCCATACATCATTCCAGTAAAGTTTGGTAGAATTTGCTTCAGTGGTTTCAGAGGAGAAGATGAATATGTGAAAAGTTTAACGGACGGACGACGGACGACGGACGGACGACGGACGACGGACGACGGACGACGGACGCCAAGTGATGGCAATAGCTCACACTGACCCTTTGGGTCAGGTGAGCTAAAAAGCTGCAGTAGTCATACAGTACTAAAATGGACTCATTCAGACAATATTTGGGCAAATTTAATTTTGAATACACCAAATTGATCGGGTAAATGTCCTGAATGTGCCGAAATAAAAAATGAAGCAAAAATAAAAATATTGAAAGTTGACTTAAGGTAGCAAGACACAGATTCGTAAATTTTTGGAGTGGGCTTTTCCAAGATGATCACATCAATTTTTGGGATTCCCTGCTATTTTAAGGTCCTAACATTGAAAATGTCAACTTTTTTTAGATTTATGTTTAGATTTGGACTTGATGATAAAATTAATTGATAATTGAAGTGAGAGCTTAATTTCAAATTGAATTTTGAGTCAGCTTTGTGCAAAGGAGACAATTGGATGAACACTGTAGTTTGCCATGTGCTAAATTTTGAACTCAGCTGCCAGGCAAAAAGCAACTTTCGGAGCCGGTGACCGTACCTTAAAACCGTTCTTAAAAGAAAGAAGAAATCATGTTGCAATGAGTTCAATTACAATGGTAATTTCTGCACCAGTATTGCTCAACATGGCCTGATTTGATGCAATTTTCAGTGAAATTTACCATTTTGTCCACATTTGTAATTATCTCAGTTTGCATGTATCTTTGTCAAATTTATTAAGATTTTTAAATATCATGAAACTTTAGATTTTGAGCTTTCCATTGGTATAAAGAGGTCCATATATAATTTCATACAAATCATATAAAGGAGGGGGGTAGTTTTTATTGATTTGTTCATTATGACGTTACACAAAATAACTATGTTCTGTATCCTTACTAGCGGGTTTTCTAGTATAAAAATAAACCATTAGTAGGGAATTTCCTTTTATTTAAAGTTCATACTTTTGAAAAGGATTTTTTGGTACTCTGATTTAGATTAGGACTTGTTAGGAGAAATTAATAGCTAATTGGGAACAAGTTTTTACTTTAAGAATTATTTTATGTCAATTTTGTGACGAGGGGACAACTTAAAAATTGCAGAATATTACCATGTTCATTTCCTTGTCGTCTGCTGCCAGGTAATATAGTGGCTTTCTGCGCCTGTGACCGTACCCTTGAATCTTAAAACAAAGTTCAACTCATGCACTTTGCAGTGATTTAAATTTGAATATTGATTTCTGCACCGGTGTTATTGAAATATTTGGCTTATTATGCCTAATTTTAGTCCATTTTTGAGTTGACTTACCGATTTGTCCACGGTTGTAATGAATGCCACATGCCTGCATTATAATCAATTTGACAAATATTTTTCTGTATTCATGAAATGGAGATTACCATCTTTCCATTGGTATATAAATATTAATATAAAAATCTGTACATATTCCTTTTAGGAGGGGGTTGTTTTTATTCACATATGCATTATGAAGTCATGTTAAAATTCTTAAGGTTGCATGAAATGCAAAGGTTTCCGTCAATTGTTGGAGATAATATTGATGCAGCATGTTTTCTCGGATTTAACTGTTAAACTGCTAATTGTAAACAACATCAGAGTGCATTAATTTAGTTTAATTGAGCTTTTACGGCCTTTATGCCCATTTGTGTTCAATTTTCTAAAAGTTAAAAACAAATATCATGACTGAGTTACATTTCACATTTTTTCAAAGAACTGAGAAAAATGGTTTTAAAACTGTCATTGTTGCAACACAGCATGTCGAAAGTATATAAAAGCCCATTTTCAGATGAAGAACAACAATTTTTAGCTTCAAAACTTTTTCGCTATACTGTAAATTATAATGGTTGCCATATTTGGTATTGTGCCACCAACAATGATGGCTATAGCCGTTCATAAATTAGCTTATATTTTGTCCAACAATTGTACATTTATTGACAAATCTTTTCATGTGTCACACAAAACCATGTGTCAATTAAAAACATTTGTCTCTGGAATAAAAGGAACAACAGGAAACACCTACAGTTCCAGAACATTATAGTTACATGCCACAATCTGCTAGAGAACTACACAGCAAAAACACAAATAAGGCAAACGACAAACGTAAACAACGATAGGAACTCGAGACAGCCGGATTTGGTACCGGCACTAGCAAAAGCCAACGGTAGGGTTAAACCGGTTTATGGGTACTCAAACCTCCCTTTTATCTATCCCGTTTCCCTTGCAACAAAAAAGTTATTTTTCAGGTCCGCAGGAGGGTGTCTAAATGAAATGTTATCTTATGCCGTGTTGAAATTAATAATAAGTGCGTCTTACTTGCAACTTGCACTATTCTCCTTGGTATTGAATCTCCAAGTTTATCTCTGTCCGGCTGTCCTGAGTTCCTATCGTTGTCTACGTTTGTCTTTGGTCTTATTTGTGGCGATCGTATTTTAGTATAAAGTTGGTAATAGCTAGAACCCAGAGTCAGAATGATAGATGTAATGTTTAGATATGTTAGATGTTATGATAAGACATTAGAAGCTTGAAGTGCGTATCGTGGGAATAAGAGAAAGAGAGAGTGATCGCAGACCACGTGTAATAGTTCAGGAAGAAGTCAAACATGTGCTTATATATCGTCAGTTCTGCATTATTCTTTCAGGTTGTAACATCTTTGAAATAACACAAATTAAAAGTGGAACTTTAATGCATTATATTTATCTGCAAATAATATATACTGGATTAATAAGATTATAACCGAAATACGACCATAATAGTAGAGCGGTGAGTATTAGAAAAGTCGCTTAGTTTAAATGACCCAAAAGCCTCATGGAATTTTATTGTCTCATATGAAAGGTTGAAATGTTGGCTAATATAGGGTTATGTCGTAAACATTGAAAACTGGTGCAAACTGTACGAAATTTGGGGTCAAAAGTGTCACCTTGTAGAACTCCAGTTTGGATAAAGTCAAAGTAAATGAATCAAAATCGTTCAAAATTTAATAAAAGGTCATTGAAAACTTTGTAATGCTTTGATATAAAGATTACTACGTCAAATGCAACAACTATATATAGACATTTGGTAACAAGAATGGCGTCATGTGCATCGTTTTTAGAATAATCGCCAAAATAGATATTTTTAAGTTTGTAGTAGTTTTCAAAATTTTTTCTTGTTTTTGGGCTAAGCATGTGATCAAAACAATCATGAAAGCATTGCTATGAATACGTTAGTGCTTTTTGATGCATAAGTTATCCAAAGAAAATCAAATATCGGTGCCCTAACTGAAGACTGTTACATGCTATTTTTTTCAAAATTATTGCCAAGTAAGTAGTTTTGTAACAAATGCATTTTAAGTTCTAAAATACCATTTTTTTCAAGAAGAAATGTTATAATGTCATCATATGACAATAGAAAATACTTTTCGTACTTAGATATCTAAAGTACAAGGGAGATAAATTTATGTAAAATGGTAAAATCGAACATAAATAGATGACAATTTATGAGTTTGAAATAGCATTTTAAAGGACATATAGACATAATTTACTCACAAAATATGAAGACAAATCAAAACTTAACGGGTAAAACAACAAATACTTTTGAGATACACAATAAAATGAAACAATAAATAGCTAAACATAAACCTATTGTGAAAGTTATAAAGGTAAAAATCTGACCGATATTACCTTACACTGGGAATATGAGCTGTGACGGGAAATCGCGAAAACAAATGTAATAGGTACAGTAATACTTAGTATATATGGAATAGAGATGACATTTAAAATGTTAAATAAAGGGAATTTAGACGACCTTTAAAAGGTAGAATAGCTGTCTAAAAGATGAAATATAAGAAATGGAGATCTTTTCTAAAAGGTACAATCTAAGGAATAGATACGAAATTTAAAAAGTAAAATCAGGGGAATAGAGACGACATTTCAAAGGTAAAATCTAGGGAAAAGAGGCGACATATTGGGAACAGAGACGTCATCTAAAGAATAATATATAAGGAATAGAGACGACATTTAAAGGTAAACTATCAGGAACAGAGACATTAAAAAGGTAAAATGTAAGGAATACTATCTATAAGGTAAAACATCTAAACAATGAAATTTAAAAGGAATAGGAAAATGAAACGGATATCATATCTTGCATCTTATGGTATTTCTATTTAAAACAGATAACAAATAAAAGGTAAAATATCTAAAAGGTATATTCTAAAACAATATATAAAATGTAAAACACATGCAAACATGAAACGCCCAGAATGTTAAAAAGAGCTTTAGATATTACTGAGACGTAAAGGTAAAAACCAGACACTTGCCTGGCTTCTACTCAAAAATTTATTATTCCAATGAGATGAGACACTTCTTATTTACACCCCCAAAGTGGTCAATCATTGGTTTCAGAACCAGATAAAGCAGTTTTTGTATTGTTATAGGATTCACTACCTTGACATGCACATCAGTCTGAACATTACATGCCCTGCTCTTTGCACACACATGCAGATAAATATGCTCGATTTTCCTTAGATGAACAAATCATGACTTAGAGAAAGTTTGATGCAGTTTGTAATTTGAATAGCACATTTTCTAATTACTTGTACTCAAAATTCCAACCATTGTCACTTGATTCTCCGTTGTTTGGCTTAGCTAAAATGACAACGCCAGACGCTTTGCCGCATAACTCGTAAGATATGATTTCTAAAAAAGATCTTTTGCATGGAGTCAGTTTTACAAGACATTTGTCTTTACTTGTAGCAATGTGTTTTTTACTGGTTTAGACTGTTATGCGACTTCCTGAATCTGCCCCCTGAATCATACAATGAAGAAATTACCTTCTTTGAAGAATCAATCTGCTAGAGAAACAGGATCTTGATAACGACATGACTGACCTTTGAAAAGTTTGAATAGAGACTTCTTTCCTATTAAAAATGCACAAGTGGCGTCACTTCCCGTAAGTGCATGTGAAAATATAGGAAATATTGACACCATAGGCCCAATGTCATTCACAATGATGAAGTGTACGGGATTAAATTTTCCTTCATATTCCAAGCCGACCCAGTCTGAATCCACATGTCTGTTGTTCTTTTTAGCTGAGGATAAAAATGGATCACTAAAATGAGCACATCTGTATCATCTCTATTCCATAGCTTTTGTCTTTAAAATGTCGTCTCTATTGTTAAGGTTTTACCTTTTAGATATTATAAAACCTTTTACATTTAAATTCGTGATTCCAATGTATAGCTCATATGCCCAGCGTTACATTAATATCAGCCAGATTTTTACCTTAAATAATTTAAGATTATATTTAAAACATTGTTTCAATTTCACTGCGTATTTCAAAAATATTTGTTGATTTAACTGTTAAATATTGATTTGTCTTCATATTTAATTAGTAATTGTGTCTGTACTATCCTTAAAGGTCTTATTTACAATTCAGAAATTGTCATCCATCTATGTTCGATTTTACCATTTTAAATTAATTTATCTCCCTTGTACTTTAGATATCTAAGAATGAAAAGTATTTTCTATTGTCATTAAGTAAACACCGAAGTTACTGTGAATTTACTTTCTGCATATGCGCATTTCGACAACTTATGTCTCTTCAGTGCAGATAAAATCTAAATGTTTGGAAGACCATGAACTCAAAGATATGTAAAAACTGATAGAGAACAAATAACCAATATGGTCTAAATATAAAGCCAAATCAGCTAAGGACAGAGCTTTGCATGAGGGAGATACTCCTTAGGTTTGAACAAAATTGTCATATGATGACATTATAACATTTCTTCTTGAAAAAAATTGGTAATTGACAACTTAAAATGCATTTGTTACAAAACAAGCTACTTGGCAATTATTTTGAAAAAAATGGCAAGTGACAGTCTTCAGTTTTGGCACTGATATTTGATTTTCTTTGGATAACTTATGCAACAAAAAACATTTGCGTATTCATAGCAATGCTTTCATGATTGTTTTGATCACATGCTTAGCCCAAAAACAACAAAATATTTTGAAAAATTACTACACACTTAAATATATCTATTTTGGCGATTATTCTAAAAACGATGCACATGACGTCATTTTGTTACCAAATGTCTATATCTGGTCATTGCATTTGACGCAGTAGTCTTTATTTCAAAGCATTACAAAGTTTAAAATGACCTTTTAATTAAATTTTGAACGGTTTTGATTCATTTACTTTGACTTGGTCCAAATTGGAGTTCTACAAGGTTCCGCTTTTGACCCCAAATTTCGTACAGTTTGCACCAGTTTTCAATGTTAACGACATAACCCTCTATTAGCTAACATTTCAACCTTTCATATGAGCAAATAAAATTCCATGAGGCTTTTAGGTCATTTAAAATTTATAAAATGAGGTCTTCGCCGCTTGCCTATAAGTGACAGATCCCTGAACAATGCATCTGCATTGCATATTGCAGTCTGGACCTGGTAGTTCCCCGTCTTTGATATTAAATAGTAAATATAGATGAGACAGAAACCCGAACGCAGTATCTGGTGGAGAAATCCGGAATTCATTTGTATTGAGGTTTGCTAATGCCTTTAGAATTGAGGAACCGGACTAATACTAAAGCAAACGAAATGTCAAAAAACGAAGAAAAAGCAAACAAGTTTCCAATAGACGATTTGTTGTTGACATTGAATCGCATGACAGATGTTTTGGATTCCAATAACAAAAAAGGAAAATGGTCATACTAACATTCACATTGAAAATTTAGGTGAATTACCTGACGAAGATCCGAGACAGTGGCTCGAAATGTTTGAAGCATGGGTAGGATTTAATGGTTGGACTAAGAATCCCGAAAAGATTGCTAGTGCGTTGCAATTGAAACTAGAGGGAAACGCGTTATCGTGGTTCAATCAATCCCACAAATGAAGAAAACTGATTCAGGAGTACTTTTCACATTTTACCACAAACACCCAACATAGATGTTTGAACAGCAGTTGTATGATAGAGTTATGCAACCGGGTGAAGGACTTGAACTGTACATACTGGATATTCAGAAACGGTGTCAACGTTTGCAAAAAAGTGCGCGAGAAACTGTGACTGCCTGAATCCGAGGTTTGCCTGCTTCAATTCGCCTTTTTGTTATTCAAAAGAACCCTATAGACTGAAGGGAAGCAATTCAATCAGCAAGGCTAGCGCAGAAATCGCTTCCCACCAAACACGAAATATTTGTAAACGTATTTAAAGGTTTTTAAAAGGTTAGTTAATAAAAAAACGGTACAGAAACGTTTTTTTAACATTTTTCTTAAAAGTTTCAATGAAATGTTTTCAATATGTGGCGTTAAACCTTAATAAAACGTTATATATGTTTTCTTATGAACGTTTCTTTCATAACATTATTAAAACGTTTCATCAACGATTTATTAAATGTTTTTATTACGCATTTTGAAAACGTTTCATAAAAACCTTGATAAAACGTTTATTTGAAGTTTCCTTCGGACGTTCTTTAATTGGTCATTTCAGAGACATATATATATCCGGGGAGGACGTAACTTCCATTATTTTCTTGTACGGGGATGTGGCAAAAATTCGAGTATAGTTTTTCCCATGATATACATAAAATTGGGTGTGTTTTTAATTTCGTATCATTTTATTTTTTTTTATCAATTGATTTTCAATATCAATCTTTCGGTTTTTTTATAATTCTACAATGTCAAACCAGCCGGGATAATGTGTGACTGAGGATAAAAATGTTTATCCGCATCAATAATAAAATATTTAATCTGCTGTTATTTTATTATGCGACGCACGTGTTTAAGATCAGGAGTTAAAGGTCAGCAACTGATGTGTAAATTCAAATCACAGGCGCCAATTAAGCCGCCGCACACACAATATGGATGCAGGAAGAACGGAGCGAGTAAGTATTTTTTTTATTTATGCCTTTATACTTTAAGACAATGGAGCAATATTTATCGGAGTGATAATGATCTATCTCTCTGTGAATGTATGATTCGACCCGAGATATGAAGAATTTTAGATTGTGATTGAAATGAAAGATGCGGCATTGTTATACGCAACTGTAAATATGTAAAGGAGAAGAGGGAGAAGATATCAAAAAGTTATGTGCGTATTAAAAGCAAAGAGACTTTGATAATAAATTCAAAAGCGTTCAGCCGCTTATTTCCGATGCATTAAAGTAATTATGTTGAATTTGAGAATATAACTGATAACTAGAAAACACGAGGGGACTTTATAAACATAAGTGGATGATATAAATCAGATAATGGTTTTTTATGAAATAAAAACGGCACGCTAAGCTATGGAATAATCTTGGATATAAAATTGCGTGTTTTATTGACAAGGGTGTGGTGGCTTATTATGTATTTGTATACTCAAATCATTCTTGAAGTAAGCCTTTCTCGGTACTTCTTTGTAATTTCTTCTTTTGGTCTGCACATGTGATAAAACAGTCACTGATTCGACCAAACCTCTCATTTTTTGCCAACAGCAACTCAAAGACTTTTTATGTTCCACAAGAAAACAGAAGAATTAAACCCCGCCCCGTTTTATCAGAATAAAACTGGACGCCATTTTGATTTTCGAGAATCTGAAATTCCTATTGGTCAATAGTCTTCTGCGCATGCGTTCTCCTCACTGCGCAATCGTACTCCTCACTCCCCCCCAAGAACTATCTATATAGCTAGGCTATTCCATAGCTAACAAACCAATAATTGCATTCTACACAAGAATCGCCTGTGTATTTTATGAGCATTGCTTTGTAGATAGGAATTCGACTAAAGACGATAAAATTATCTTATCAACATGTGTGTAATAGAATAGTTAAAGGATAACAATATATTAAAAGAATGTTTATTTTTTTTTTGTTTCAGAAAAGAAGACTTTCTTCATCAATCAGTATGTCGTTATTTAATTGTCCCACTATAAATGAGTGCTGTGCCGTCAATAAATATTTAATATTTTGGAAACTATTTAAATATGGACGCTTTTGTTGACCTTGTAAACGAGTTGCGCAATTATTTACTGTGAACATGACTATTAACACAATTAGTGATAAAAATGTCGCAACTTTGCCAGATGGAATCTTTTTTATTAATATTCTATCCAACAGTATTACAAACTTCTAACAAAATGAAGGAAATAAAACTTTTTTTTTAAAACAGGACAATGGAACAGAAACCTTTCCAATCTGCCATCCAGTGTGTTGTGTGATTTGCTTTCCTTTTATTTTTCGTTTGGCGAAAGGATCATTCATGCCAACTGTTGTTGTGTTTTATTCAAATAAACCGAATATTTATTATTTCATCCTTTTTCATTTACTTTAGCATTACAGATGTCTTTACCGTCTGTAATGGGGACTAACTAAAATGCATAAGTGAGTGGTGTATAGACCGAATTCTTCTGCCTCTATGGTGCAAATATTACCTATTTATCGTTTATCTTTTCTATTTTGGGGCAACAGCAAAAATAAAAAATAAAAATAAAAGTCCAAATAGAAAAGATCAACAATAAATAGGCAATATTTGCATCATAGAGGTAGAAGAATTCGGTCTACGTAGTGTAAGACAATAGTCCGTTTATTTAGTGTTAGGGCAAGGATTCACTTCTGAATTTGAACAACAGTAATTTAGATACACTAGGTAAACTGTACATTTTGACAACTCCTATCTCAGAATATATAACATAACTTTTTTTAAATGTGTAGATTTAGATAGTGTATAATGTAAACATGATTCTGTCATACAGAAATTTAAAAACGCAAAATTTAACAAAGGTCATTCAAGCGTAAAATATAGCTCAAAGACACCTAACTGTCAATGTTTCGCGTAGAAAATAGCTCAGGCAACCCCACATACAAAAATATTACTATAGATAAAGATGAAATCCTGGCAAATCATAAATCGTTTATGGAATCATTCAACATTTCTACCAATGACAAATCTAATGATTTGCCTAGTTTGTACTGGACACCCAAACTTCATAAGTGGCCGTACAAACAACGGTACATTGCCGGCTCTTCCAATTGTTCTACTAAAGAACTGTCCATTATCCTAACTAAGATTCTGACTGCTGTGAAAGAAGGCCAGCAAAAATATTGTGACACTGTTTATTCACGTAGTAGCATCAATCATATGTGGATACTAAAAAATTCTAAAGATCTTCTGAACAACTTGAAAACCCGGACACTTTCTAAGATCCACTTGTTGAAAACATTCGATTTTTCTACACTCTATACTACTCTTCCCCATTCAAAATTGAAAAGTCGTTTGATTGATCTTATCAAGAACGCATTTACTTACAAAAAAGGACAGAGCTTTAAATATGTAGCCTTAGCATATACATCTACATATTTTACTAACAAAGTACCAAAGAGTAACACACGATACTACACTGAAGAACAGGTGATCAGCATGCTGGAATTTCTCATTGACAACATATTTGTCCAGTTCGGGGGCAAGATATTCCAACAGACAGTCGGCATTCCAATGGGAACGAATTGTGCTCCTCTCTTAGCCGACCTGTTTTTGTTCACTTACGAAACAGAATTTTTGCAAAATTTGGTCAAACAAAATAAAATTAAAGAGGCTAGATCCTTTAATTACTCATACAGGTATACTGATGATGTCATGTCGCTTAATTATAGTAACTTTGCCGACTATATTCCATTAATATATCCCCCAGAACTTGAAATAAAGGAAACTATAGACACTGACCATTCTGTTTCGTTTTTAGATTTACTTTTGGAGTTTGACGACAGTGGCAACCTCAGCACACGAATTTATGACAAAAGAGACGATTTCAATTTTGATATTGTAAACTTTCCACACCTCGACAGTAATATTCCGTCTTCCCCATCGTATGGAGTATATATTTCTCAATTAATCCGTTACGCTAGAGCATGTAGTCACTATCAAGATTTTTTGAAACGACAAAGATGTTTAATTCGTAAACTTTTAAATCAGGGCTTCGAGAAATGCAGATTAATAGTTTTTCTGAAGAAATTTATTGGACGATTTCCAGATTTAATTGATAAATATTCAATTCCTATTTCCAATTTCATTGAAGACGGTTTTGTTTAAGTTTTGGCTTCTTCCTTGATGTTTCTCTCTTTTTGCAACTGCAGTGTGATTTGTGCACCGAGCGACAAAAATATTTTACAAGTGTTCCCCTGATTCAGTCGAATGTTATACGGATTTTCCTTACTGGTCTCTTCCTTTGATCGATTCGGACTTTTATTGTCACTTTTATTTTATATTATACACACATACACTGTCTATAAGAAATTCTTATGGACTTGCTTTTCTGTTCAGTAACATTTATTGGGTTTTTGGTAACTTTAAACTTTTGATATATATTCTCCGATTGGGTTCTAGGTTCAAGTGATGCTTACTAACTTTTGTAACAGAAAAAAAAACATATCCTTTCTTGAAATATGCAGACAAAACACTTCTGAAACGTTTCTACAGTAATAAAGGAAAACATAAAAACGTTTTTAAAAGGTTGTTGAAGTGTTTCTATAAATGTTTATAGAAACGTTGTATTAACGGTAAACAAGGTTTTAATGAAACGTTTTGAAAATCGTTTAATAAATCAAAACAAAACACCACAATAACTGGTTCATAAAACTTTTTTTGTAGAAACGTTATTTCAACTAAAGTGAAATTTTGTAGAAACGTTTAAGAAATGTTTTTTTGTTTGGTGGGTTGCTGCCTTTCCGACATTTGACAGCCGTTAATTGAATAGGCCATGGATAGGTCCGTATTATATTGCACAAAAACTTTCTACTCTTCACGTTAAACTCAGGCGAAAATCAGATGGAAAATTAGTGAAAAATCGAATTCACGTAAATAGATTGAAACGTGGCTACATATGGACAAATGAACCTTGCAATGTTACGCCACCAGTGAATGAAAATGCGTTGGAACCGGTTGTAATTGACGAACATGAAACGCCTGTCGACAATTTAAAAGACAAAAATCAGCCTATACCGTTGTCACAAAATTCAACTCAGAAAAAATGAGGACAATATATTTTCTATAGAGAAAATACAAAGAAAGTGAGAAGAAAATGGAAATATAGAGTTAAATGGGTCGGTTATGATTCAAGAGACAATTCCTGGGTAGACTTTAAAGATTTGTCACAAGAGTGTCAAAATTATGTTACAAATATGCATGATAAAATACCAAACGTGAGAAGATAAATTTTTGTAAATATTTTTGTTTGATTTTCAAAATTTTGTTTTTGGAATATCTTTTTTATTACTTGCATTTCTTTTGTTTTTCACTTTAGGTGAAAAAAATAACAACTTTATAATTTGCCTTTGATAATTTTTTATTCAATATATACATTTTTGTATCTTCTTGGAAATTCATTTTATTGTTAAAATGTAATTGTTGATATTTCCATTCATTTATTTTGTTATTATTTGCTTATTTACTTTTATAACAATTTGTTTGATTTTTATTTGTTTTAATTTGTGTTAAAACATTTTCTGATAAGAGCTCCTAAATCATATACTCGATCCCATGATCTGGCGTGTAAGAGAAGATTTTATTGATTTATGAATTTGACGTGCACACGTGTTTGAGGTAAGCATGGAATAAGTCTAAGTATGTAATTATTTTCATGACTGATGTGATAGACACATCTGATTGCCTTTTGGGAATTTAATTGTATTGATTAGTGACGCTCTTAATATTGTTAATCTGTTTATCTACAGTGGGTTAACGGTCAAGATACCTTCCAATAGTGTTAAACATTGTTTATTATATAGATAGCGGTGATTTATCGAGTTTTCTCAGTTCAATAAATGTCATATTGTCACCGGTGAAAATAAAGGATTTCTAGTCACTGGATGACGTCTTAATAAAGCGACGACACAATGTCTCTTCAATGTCGTCGTATTGCGACGTATTGACATGAAAAAAATAATCCGAATCTAAAATCTCGGTTTTTGAGTAGAAAATCTATATAATAAAAAGCATAACTAATCGGTCGTCATGAATATCAATAAAATGTCACTCGTGTCGATCAAAGCAGTGGATTTAACTCGTTGCAGAAAAATTTCTGCAACTCGTTAAATCCGTCTGCGTTGTTCGCCACTCGTGACATTTTTATTGATATTCACGACGGTCAATTAGTTATACTATAATTATCTAACATTTTAAAAAGAAAATGTATATTACTTTGCTGTTGTAAATAGTATTGCGCAAGTTTTATTTTCATAACGTTATTGTACAAGAAAGTCATTTTGCGAATCTTGAAATACTTTGAATCTTTCGAATGGATTTTTGAAATGAATTTAATGTATGTTTCACAGATTTTGACGAGTACATGTTATTTTTGTATGCGCTTTGTAAATAGTTTTGTAGTTTTATCGTAGAAAAAAAGTTTCCTTTTTTGTTGCACTTAAAGGTACCTGCATTCTCCATTATTTTTTATCACCTGTTATACTTTTATTTTTATTTTTTAACGAAAGAAAAAATATTATATGCATTTCGTAAATTTACAATTCGAGTTAAGACAAATTTTTCAATTGCGGGGAGTGATGTGGCGATCGTATTTTGGTATAAAGTTGGTAATAGCTAGAACCTGGAGTTAGAATGATAGATGTAATATTTAGATATGTTAGATGTTATGATAAGACATTAGAAGCTCGAAATGTGTACCGTGGGAATTAGAAAAAGAGAGAGAGATCGCAGACCACGTATAATAGTTTAGGCAGAAGATATATCGTCAGTCCTGTATTATTCTTTCAAGTTGTAACATCTATGAAATAACACAAATTAAAAGTGGAACTTTAATGCATTATTTTTATCTGCAAATAATATATACTGGATTAATAAGATTATAACCGAAATGTGGCCATAAGTGACAGATCCCGGAACAATGCATCTGCATTGCATATTGCGGTCTGGACCTGGAAGTTCCCGGTCTTTAATATTTAATAGTAAATATAGATGAGACAGAAACCAGAACGCAATATCTTCGTGTTCTTCATGTGTAGTTCCATAGCAGATTGTGGCATGTAATTATAATTTTCAGCCATTGTAGGTGTTTCCTGTTATGCATTTTTTTACACTTATAAAATCTTTCAATTTAGCAAAGTTCACTGTGACATTTTTGTGTCCTCACTACAATGGGAATCCAACGTTTTCTCTTTTTCGTTTTTTTTTCAGGCCGCAGTTGAAATGGTATAGTTCCAACTGGACCCTTGTACTTATAAGAGGCCGATGTTTTTATGTTCTCATCAAGGCGTTTAAAACAATTATCAACAATTTCTCTTACTAGGGGATGCTTTTCATCTGAATCCAGGTGTTAATACATATTCAGAGGTTGGTTCCCCTGTTTAAAACTTGTTCTTTTCACAGTTTTTTTTTTATATCTTTGTCTTCTTTTATTGCTCGACATTTTGAAGTAGCGTAATTTTAATCTCTGTATTCACTGTATGCAAACTGTATATATAGATATATGCTGCCTATTTATGACGTCGCAGAACGTCACCACGACGTCCCCTTTTCCGAGTGCACAGCCATGAGATTTAAATGAGAAATTATAAAATAAAAATTTGGATGGATAGGGGAAAATTAAAGATGAAAAAACAAAGGATAAGCAAAAATTGAAATCCACTCGATTAGAGTTTATGATTTATTTTATTATTTCTTTTCAAATTATTTTTTGAATTAGCTCCGCAAATATGATGTCAGTTAGTGTTGTACATAATATATAATGCCAGTTTCAGGATCTGAGCCCATTTTTTCGCTTAGAGACAACAATAATTTTCATTTTTCCCATTCTTGTATGTATATATAATTGAAATTATGAACAATGTGGGTAACTGTTTCCTGACATTTTGAATGTAACGGATTGTTTTTATTTCAAATCTACTTTAGAACACCCTTTACCAATATCAGCATAACTTATTTTTTGGTCAATTTTAACATCCAATATACCAAAATATTCAGAAGTAATCATTCTATGCAAACAAACATTAAAAATGGCAAAAAAAAAAAAAAAAAAAAAAGGATAAAAAAAGAATTGAGTTAAGGTGGCTAGACACAGTTTTGCATTCCTTGATAGTGGAGTTTACTAGGATAAATATATCATTAGTAGGGAACTCCCTTTTATCTAAAGCCCATACATTTGAAAATGATTTCTTTTGTACACTGATTTAGATTAGGATTAGTACTTGTTAGGAAAATTAATAGCTAATTAGGAACAAGTTTTTACTGAAGTATTTTATGTCAATGTTGTTACAACTTAAAAATTACAGTATTTTCGGTAGGACGGTACAATAAATATAGAATTGGTTTTGCCCTTTTGTGTATACATAAGATTGTATAGGGGAGTGAATACTGAAAACTGAGTTCTGATTGGTTATTAAGTATAATATTCATGTTGTATTTTTTCAAATAGACATATTATCCATGATTAAGAAAATATGAAAGAAATTTTCATGTGGCCTTTATTAATGACGATTTTAGTTTTTTATAATTATTGGTAATATGCCATTCAATACAACTTAGACCGCAAGTAAGCTGAGGGAAGTGTGAACTTTGATTAGAGGCTCTTTTAGAAATTGGTCATGACTTATTTCACTTATTTTTTTGTAAAATTAGATGAATGCTGTACAAAGTTCAAATCATGCACTTTGCAATGATTTAAATTTTAATAGTAATTTCTGCACCGGTATTATTGAAATGTTTGGCTGAATATGCCCCATTGTAGTCCAGTTTTTAGTGTAGATTACCAATTTGTCCACAGTTGTAATGAATGCCACATGCCTGCATTATTATCAATTTGACAAATATTTTTTTTGTATTAGTAGTTAATATCCCAAAAAAAGCTGCGGTTTCAAAAACACATTTTTGAAAACCGCAGCTTTTTGGGGATATTAACTACTACTGGTGCATAATCAAAAAAAAATGCGGTTTACGATTTTTTTCTTCAACGCTTGTAAATCTGATTAAACAGTCTAGATTTTACTCACTTTTTTTTCTACGTCGTTTTCAGTTTAAACATCTCACAAGTAAAACAAAAAACTTATAAGTTTTACTCTTTCTCCAACGTTCAAGACTCTGCTTTAAGTTGTTTAAGACACGCCTTGTAAACTCTATGATTTTTATATAAGAAAGAAAATAATAATCCAGTAATAAAAAATGTTTAGAGGAACACAGTTCTACGATCGATATGAGTATTGTAACTTTTTACTAGACACTCCCATAAGAACTCCACAAAATGGACAAGCACAAGTCAAAACGGATTATAAATTTAGCATAAACGATAGGGCTTCGTTTTATGACTGGTACAATGGGTATTTTTTTATCAAGTTCAAAGTAGATAAACTAGCTGACGGAACAGCACCAGATAATGACACAGTATCTGTTATTTCAGATGTAACCAATTTTCTCAGTCAAATGACAGTCAGACAAAATGAAAAAATAGTGTACGACTGCAACAACCTATCACTTGCAAATCACGTCAAATCACTACTCACACTTTCAGACGGATATGTGAGTAGTCTAGGCAAAAACAGCTTTATTTACCCGGATAATGTTGCAACTACTGATGACAATTCAGGGTTTAAGGCGAGAACCGCGCTCACAAATGCACTTGCAGAGGTAACAGCAGAAATACCACTGAACAGATTTTCATTCTTCCAATCAATAGAACAAAATCTTTTACCCCCAGCACAGATTGGAATAACCGTAGAAATAAACAACGACAATTACTTGCTGTTCAAGGCCGATGGTGCTGATGACGGTAGAGTTGTAATTACACACTTTGAACTTTGGATCCCCAGACTAAAAATGAATTCTGTCGGTCTGTCGACCGTACTTCAGAATTACATGAAACCGAGGCGGTGGACATACCTAAGAGAATCCATTCACACTAGTAGCTCGGGTCAGTCTGTTGTAGGGTCGTACCGCATTACAACAGGAATAAAACACCCAAAACACGTAATAGTATTCTTACAAAGAAATGGGAAAAACAATGATCAACTACAAAATCCTCTGTTACTTGATACATTCAAAGTAAACGCAGCCAATACAAATTGTACCCTCCTGACAGCTAGATTAGAGGTTGGCGCCGGCACGTTTTACCCGGAAACAGGATATAGTTCGACTCAACTCAGTAGAATCTTCAGAGACGCATGTAATTTTAAGCCTAACGCAAGCAACGACTATGACACAGGGAACATGCTTACCCTTACTAACTTTAGTTCTCTATACGGATTAATCTTTTTTTTATTTGTCTTACATAGATGAAACAATGAGTTTGGAGAACACATCTCTGACTTTACATTACAGACTGAACATACCTCCAGCTGCTGCATATCGGATCTTTGCCCTTGTACTGAACGAAGAAGATATAATTTTAGACACAATTGGAAATGATAAAGTAATTATCTAAGGTATTAAAAAATGAGTAAATACGTTAACTATAGTCTTGGTTTATCCGAAGGTCAGAGAAAGAATCTAGCTAAAGTATACAAAAACATATCTTCTCTAACATTAAGACTAACAAACAACCAATTAACAGGTGACTTTCCTATGGCGCTAACACAAACACAAATAAATAAAATACAGAAAGCAAAGGCCTCTGGTACTGGGGTTCACATAAGAATTTCAAAGACACAAATGACAAATCAATCACAAAACGGAAGGTTTTCTTGGAGCACTCGCTAAACTTGCACTTCCGGTCATAAAGACAGTGGCATCTAAACCGTTACCTGCTCTTGGCATCGGAGCGGCCTCCGCACTAGCTGAAACCGGGGTGAAAAAGGAGTTTGGTAGCTGTTTAACAGCAGACGTACCACACAACAAAATCACCACCCTCTTACAAAAACCCTACGTTGACCACCTAACAAAAACACAGAAAGAGCAATTGCAGTCAGCACTCAAAAAGAAATCAGGAACTGGTCTTAGAATTACAAAAAGACAACAGACCGGTGGATTCCATGGTATGTTATCCAGTTTGGCAGTGCCATTGCTGGCCGGCCTAATGGGCAAAGGACTACAAGTTGAACAAGTAGACAGCGTACGCAGACCCTACGTCATGCAAAAAAAAAGTGCCTACGGCAGACGCTTGAACCGCTAACTAACTTTGATATTTTAGACTGGGTTGATAAACTACGTATTACCTCTTTCAGGGGGGTTTATAGTAGGGACAATCTACCACCAAGACCAAACAAGACCAAACAAGAATGAGTGTGGTATTCTTAATTTGGACGCTACACGTGGTGCCGGTACTCATTGGGTGTGTTGGGACTTCCGTGACAAAAGAAATATTTACTTTGATAGTTATGGTCTTTCACCACCACAAGAATTTATTGACTATATAAAGGGTAAATACAGACGTAACACAATCCAGTATAACACAAACTAAGTGTTCTGTGCGGCTACTTCTGTCTATTCTTTCTACGAGAAGCACAAGAGAAAGACATCTACGATATAATGTACAAAGACCTTAGTGCGAGCGGCAGTCCGACGGATACGATAAAAAATGAAATATTATTAAAAGAGTACTTCAAAAAATGAGCTACTGCGTAAAAGAGAAAAAAAAGTCACGGAGTCTCTTTCTCCAAGGGTCTTACAATTATCAACGGTAAGTTCATAGAATACAGCACGTGTGCCAGCTGCAAAATCACGAAAACCAAGTTTGTGCGTGGCACCGCCGGAACCGCAGGAACGGGAACCGCCGCAGGAACCGCAGGCAGTAAACTTGACATTCACAAGGCCATCAAACCTGTAATGCCAAAGGGCGGAATTCTCTCCCAGGAACGAATTACTGTGGGCCTTACAACACAATGGACTTACCCACCAAGAACAAATTAGATAGGGTTTGTAGGAGTCATGATCTTTGTTATGATGCGCAGCATGACAAACGGAAATGTGACAAGAAGATGATGTCTGACCTAAAACAAGTAAAACCATTATCAATCGGTGACGCTGTAAACAAAAAGATAGTTCAGGGTGTAATAGGAGCAAAAAGCAAAGTGGGACTCGGTGTAAAAAAAAAAGAAGAAAATAAAGTGGACAGACAAACTAGCAGAAGAACTACATAAGCAAACAAAGAAAGTTCCCTCTCAGACAAGTGAGAGTATCACATGTCGATGACACCTGGAGTGCAGATCTCGTAGACATGCAAGCTTATTCTAGAGATAACAAGGGGTACAAATACTTACTAAATGTGATTGACGTTTTCAGTAAATACGCTTGGAGCGTTCCACTAAAATCAAAGACAGGACAAGAAGTGGCTATTGATTTCGAGAGCATACTAAAAGAGGGAAGAACTCCAGAATTACATGGGTCGATCAGGGATCAGAGTTTCACAACCAATAGTTTAAGAAACTCCTAGAAAACTACAAAATAAGAATGCACCACACTTTCAATCAGGGGAAGGCTGTAGTAACAGAGCGCTTCAATCGCACACTCAAAGGTAAGATGTTTCGCTACTTTTCCGCCAATAACACCTACAATTATATCTCAGTACCTCCACAATTAGTAGAGCACTACAATAACACAAAGCACTCGTCAATCAAAATGAAACCAGTAGAAGCAAGCAAATCCTCCGTTTACTCAGATACGAAGGAAACTAAGACTAAACCAAAATTCAAACTAGACGACAAGGTCAGAATATCTAAAAAGAAAGGCACGTTTGAAAAGGGTTATACACCCAACTGGACCGAAGAGGTATTTACTATTTCGACGATCCAGTACACAGAACCAATCACTTACAAGATAACGGACTTGAATAACCAGCCAAAAGAAGGAAGCTTCTACGAACAAGAACTCCAGAAGACAGACCAAGAGACATACAGAATAGAAAAGATTATCAGACGGGATCACAAAAATAGAAGAGTATTTGTTAAATGGAAAAGGTATTCAAACGACTTTAACTCCTGGATTCCGATGTCGGACTTGCAGTCTCTGAGATAGTCTCTATTCATCGTTCCACCAAACGAATACTTCTCGAGTCTTTAGTACTTCTAGTAAATCTTCGGGCACCCGCACTGTAAAGTTTATTCCGCTAGCGTACAAAGGTACGATCTTCTCTTCCTCTTGAACATCAAGTATTTTGAAAACTCCGTTCGGCAGTTCTTCCAAAGGTATCACTGAATCACTATTCATCTTTTTAACTGATTTTTATCATATAAATTACACTAAACAAATACTTCTAGTAATTCTCTGCACACCCACACTCTAGGAGGACGTACGATTCTTTCTTTTACTTTAGTTAAATACATTTGAGTCCTTTGTATTTCTAGTAAGTCTGCCAGTTCTTCTTCGGACACCCGCGCTCTAACGAATATACCGCTAAGAGGATAATACAAATGTACGATCTACTCTTCCTCTTGAATATCAAGTATTTTGTAAACTCCGCTTGGCAGCCTCATCGATTTATAAATATTCATCTTTCTTACATTGTGTAAATCATACATTGCAAGTATTTCGTAAGTTTTGTTTTGTATTCACTATTCATCTTTTTGTGTTCACTATTCATCTTTTTGTGTTCACTATTCATCTTTTTGTGTTCACTATTCATCTTTTTTTTACTGATTCACACTATAAATTTTAGGTTTTACTCACTACAACGGTTGCGACTCCGTTTTAAGCACTCCTACCTAAAACAATATTATGGTTTTTATTTATCTTATAAATAATTAGATTATAAAAATGACAACGATTCCTAGATATTTTTCGGAAAAGTCTGATACAAATAATTTCAAAACAATACAAGGAGTAAAAAATATGCCGAGTGATTTTTTCCGTTTACTCATTGTTGGACCAAGTGGATCTAGTAAAACAAATTTGCTAATGCACCTTTTATTCAAACAGTTATTGTATTATGATAAAATTATTCTTTACGCAAAGAACTTAGAACAGCATTACTATAAGGAATTAATTCGAATATTCGAGAAGATATCCAAAAAACTAGGAGTGACTTCGGAAGATATGATACAAGTATCTAATGAAGAAGTTGAAGACATCGACGAATTAGAACAGGATGACAAACAAAAAATTGTAATTTTTGATGACTATATTTGTTCACAACAAGATCAATCTTCTATTGTAAAATACTTTATAGGCGGAAGACACAAGAAAATGAGCGTAATTTATTAAGTCAGTCCTATTTTCGAATACCTAAAGACTGTCGACTAAATTGTAATTTCTACGTAGTGTATAATTTTCCGAGTAAAAAGGAGAGAGAACTTATATCTTCAGAACTTCAGGTCTCAAAAAATACGCTTGTTGAAATAACTAAAAATAAATATTCTTTTCAGTATCTTAACTTACCAGACAAGAAAATATTTCATTGTTTTAATAGGGAAATACAAAATACGTTTTCTTAACTTATTAAAATCTATTTTACAAATTATTTTAATGACAAAATACGTTTTCTTAACTTATTAAAATCTATTTTACAAATTACATTTAAAGACAAATACGTATTCTTAACTTGTTAAAATCTATTTAATCTCCTTTTTGTACCCTAATAGGTAATCGATACGCCGCAGTGAAATTTCGCAATGCAACAAAATCAATACGATGTCAACCTGTTGCCAAGTTATCAAGTAAATTTCCATTCGGTATGTTGTTTTAGGTTTGTCACGATGAACAGCACTTGGTAAACAAGCCGAAATTACCAGAGGAAAAAATAATAATAATGGATATTTACAATACGAACAGTGATATTATAAATCAGGATATAAAAACAGCAACCGGAAAGAATATTCTAGACTAATCACACCATGCGCAGGTTATTCAGACCATGCTGGACTAAACTTTTCTCGGAGTTAACTTGTTGAGGAATTTGTGCGTGTTCTTTCAGGGATATAATAAAGATTTATTATTTTTCTGCTTTGTCAATTGTGTATGACAAATTTACCGTATACGTTATGGATTTATTAGACATTGTATAAACGTCATGGATTTATGTGGACTGTCTACCATATGATAGACAGTCCACATAAACCTCATACGTCATGGATTTATGTGGACCGTCTACCATATGATAGACATAGCACATAAACCTCTAACGTCATGGATTTATGTGGACTGTCTACCATATGATAGACATAGCACATAAACTTCATACGTAATGGACATATGTGGACTGTCTACCATATGATAGACATAGCACATAAACCTCTAACGTATACACATTGTGTATACGTCATGGATTTATGTGCACTGTCTACCATATGATAGACATAGCACATAAACCTCTAACGTCATGGATTTATGTGGACTGTGGTAATCGACAGCTTCCTATAGGAACAGATTTATTCTTATCCAAGAAAATTCTTCCCTTGTATTCGTTTTTGTTTGCACGTCTCTAAAAGTTTGTGAGGTGAAGAATACTAAAATGATCAATACCCTGTTCTTTGGAAGTCCTCTTTAGATGTACCTTTTTCATGGAAAACTCTCTTATGTTCTTTACTTCCTCACCCTTCAACATTTTCTGGAAGTCTTCTTGCGTTAACTTGGTCTTATTTAGTCCCTTACCCTTTGTCTTAACACTGATTACATTGTCTGTATCGATTGTTATAGTCATATATAACTTAGGTGCAATATAAACCGCCTTAATTATCTTGGCGTTTTTCTTATAGTCATTAGCTAAATCACCTAAGTTGTTGCCGTTGTAATTAGGTATAAGTTTTGTTTGTTCACCAGGCACGTGTAAACTATCAGTGTCAGTATAATAAAAATCAGAATCTATTTCGTTCTTTGGATTTAACCTCGTCATATGATCGTACATGATCTTGTGGCTATAAGCCAGAACAAAAGCACCAAAATGTGAAGGCTTACTGATCTTATCAACCGAGTCAATCTCGGATCTTAAGTAACCTGATACATACCAAGTAGATGAAATTAGTTCCTGGCCCGTAACCACATACTTATGATGAAACTTCCAGTATTCATTGTTGTCTCTTATTGTCTGGGTGTGGTTAAATATTGGTCTTTGGATCATTTTACCATAGAGACCATTCATCAATAGTTTTGCTAATGTATACTGAACACTTCCTTTTTGACTAGTTTTCTTGAGCTGAAAGAATTTCTGTATATAATCATAAAACACCTTACTAGTTTCTTCCCTGTAATATCCCTCGATAATATTAACATCATAACCATATTTAATCATTTGTTCTATATAAACTGAAGTATACCAACCCTCCGAGTCTTGTAGATCCCATTTAGTTGTTCCTTTTTCGTCCTTTCTTGCTATTACTGGATGAAGCAGTTTCTTATTCGAAACGTACTTGACTTTATATATCCCCATTTTACCCTTCATCTCTGAGGTGGTATATTTTCTTTGTCCCACCGGATATTCGTGTAACATACTAGTGGGATAAAGGGAGACGACGTCCACATTTAACAGGAAATCAGTTACATCATCATAGTTTTTTCCGAACTGATCAGATTCAAACTCAGTCTTACTCTTATAACACCGTCCGCCGTAAATACTCTTTCTGATATTTGTTTCTACCTCTGTTGAATCAGACAAGTCAACCATAACTCCTTTAGGTATATAATCTTTCCAGATGTCGAATCCTAGAGAACTAGTCGAAATAAAATTAGTGATGTCTCTGCTGAAATCTTTGTAACACTGGGTGTTTAACTTGTTAAACAATTCTCGTAGACCAAGTACGTCAGACTGAAGATAAACAAGACACTCATTTCTCATACTATCAGACATATCTTCCCAGCGTTTCGATTGACTGTGATCAAATTCTCCTTTTTGTACTTTGCAACCAAAATCAGACAATGCTTGACTCAAAGAACTACCTATGTGTTTCATTAGATCGAAACATCGTATTCTATCTTTTTGTCACCCGATTATGCTTCCGTTATTTATGATAAATTTTTCCGAAGCTAACCCCAGTTTATTCATACTCTTAACCAAGAAGTAGTGATCAAAGTTACTCCCGTTATAAGCGTTAACAATAAAATCATCAGTGCCTACGGCAGTTTTGCTCAACAAATATCGTACAAAATTGTCGACGCAATCATCACCAGCGTAGTAAAAAAAATCTCCATCCTTTTCCACAAATCCTAGGATATAAAGGGTATGAACCTTGTGTCCGTCGACAATTTTTGTGTAAGTCTCTATATCATAGTGAATTATGTTGGGGTTTAACTCTTTACTCTTTGTTGTCTTTCGGATTAAATACCTACCTTTTTTTATTACTGCTTGATAATAACCAGATACGTTATCGTTACACTTATGACTTTTCTTATATCGCTTACCACAACGAGAACAAACAACCGAGCAAGTATGTTTTTCGCCGAAATAAATAGAACAACAAGACGAACACTTCTTCTTTTCTTGTTCGATAATAAGACTGTAATGTCCCTTAGCTAGTTCTATAGTAGTGAGATACTCTTTACCGTAATGCTCTTTTGTCTCTTCACAGAATAGACCGACAGGTATCTGGTACCTTTTTATTATGTCCCACGCTACTGGCACCGGCACGGGTGTTTTAGGAGCTAACCCATATACTCTTCGTAACTCATCACAGACAGTGGTTGTAGGATTAAAATCTGGTTTGAGTTGTTTTAAACATCGAAAGAAACAGTTATTATTAGTTGATAATAGGCGTTTCCTTTTAACCCCATCTGTTATTATTTCCGAATAATTATGGTCCCAACATCCACTCCTGGGTGGTTTTACCACTTTTATTCTAATTCCTATGATTTCGTGTACATAATCCTCATTCGGAGGTAAAGAAAGGTCTACGTATTGTTGATAAAGCGATACAAAGTCAGTAAACTCTTTTATAAGAAACGAGTTCATACTCTTGGTGGTATTATATTTGTAACTTGGTGTACTACCAGTATAGACAAATTTTACTAGTACATCAGCGCTATCAGTAAACCCGTCTGAAACAGCGTGATCTAGTCTTTCTTTTATTAACTCTGATATCACCTCTACCTCATCGCTGGTTAATTCTTCTTGAGAACGACTAATAGTATACGTTCTAATTCCGTTTTTTTCGTTGTAATTCATTTTGAATGACTTTTTATTCTATAAATCATTCACTTTTAAATGACTTTTTATACTTTGAATAAAATGATTTTTTATTAGGTAACTTTTTATTCTACAACTCTCTTACGATGAGCCGCAGAGTTAATCAGAAATACAAAGGAGTAAACACACCTCACAATAAAATTTGTGGGAAGCGTAATATTTGTTTTTGATGTTCATTGTGGGCTTGTTTTTTTTCAGCGTCTGTCTCATATAGTTTTCTTCTTCCCATTTTTATAGTATGATTTTTATCTACAATAGGCGATTAATTCTTGCGTTAACTTTACCCTTGCCTAACAGTTGACCAATTTTTGATGCGGCACTTTCGTCGGTATACTTTTTTATTTCTTTAATCAATGCACCTGGTTTTGCTGGTTTTGTTGGTTTTGTTGGTGTTGCTGGTACATCTGGTTTTGCTGGTACACTTGGTTTCGTTTGTGCTATTTTATCTGCTACATACTATCCCACCTTTTCACCAAGTTTTTTACTCCCAGTGTCTAATGCTGCGGTGGCAGATTTCTTTATCGTCTCTTTTGCTAGTTGTTTTGCTGCAGTACTGCCTACGGCAATGCCTAAGGCACTAAATATACTGTCGAATAACCCACCACCTATTTGTTCTCTAGTTACCGGGTCAACAAAAACATATATTCCTAACTCCTTACTATATACTTTTCTCATTTTTTTCTTACCGTTTATATTTCTCTCAGAATAAAAGTAAAACTGGTGTCAACACCATTCAGGTCGAGTCAATCCTTGTCTTATTCACTCTCGAATATCCTATGTGGTACGGTGTTCTCTCGAACGGGTTAGATTTGCAGTACTAAAGACGTAGATTACGTCACCCGACTTACCGTCTACAACGGAACTAGTGATCAAATCACAATGAATATAAATACTATCTATCCCGTTAGTGATGTTAGGCAATTTACTACCGTATTCCGTCTCCTTTACTATTTTTTTGTCAAACCCGATTAAGTCAGCAAAGTTACCGTCTCTCAAGTCTAGTACCTCACCTCCCTTTAGTGTAATTAACACCTTAAAGCTCGTCAGATCAAAGTCCAGCCTAATTGGACTGTCTTCGACTTTATCGTTTACCGATAGAAATTCTGCTATATAAGTGGACATGTCCCCGTAGCTGTAGTTACCATCAGCAAATGTCAATTCCTTGAATATTTTCCCAGGGTCAAGACTATACTTTATTTTCTTGTTACCATAGAACTCAGAAATATTGTACCAACTGTAAGTCATACTATTTATCTGGGACAAACCAAAAACATACTGCTTATTCTTATCTAGTACCAAGGGTTCTTCGAACTGGGTCACAAAATCAGAAGGGGTTCCTTTACCTGCATAACTAGAAAGTGTTATCTTTTGTTCCATTTTTATTACTCGAAATATTTTCTATAAATTCCTTCATGCTGTTCTTCCGTTATATCACCGTGTTTCAGAAGAGTGTCTAGAATAGTCATTCCTTCGTTTACTAGTTCGTCACTGGTATTACCAGACTCGATACCAGTAATCTACTAGCTTTTTTGCGTTATGGTATTCACACAAAATATTCTTGTATTTGCCACTTGTCTTTACCAGAGGGTGTGATGAAAGAGTGACTAGTTTTCTAAATGTCCGCTTTGCAGAATCAGAATACGCTTTTTTGGGATTGTACCTCTTTGTCACTAGGTCGACGAAGTCGTCGTCCACCTTTTCGTCTACTACTTGTTGTCCTTTATTGTCTAGTCCGTACAACCTACTATATTCGAGAAACTGTTCCAAATCCAGCAGCAGGTCAGAAAAGGAGCCGGTAGTGTTTATTTTGTACGACCCGGGTGAAAATCCTTTCCCACTTTTCCCCTGTAATTTCTGGTAATACTTTTTATTTTTGTCCTGCAGATATTTGATATCTTATGGAAATTCCGCCCCGGATTTCATTTTTCCCAGCGACACATTCATACCCTTTGCCCTACTGATCTTGTCTTCGTTACTCAGGTCAGCGCCTGCGGCGGTGTTTTCTAGTTGTTCCTCGGCGTCATACTTACTGATATTCACGCCGCCTGGTTTCATTTCGACTATCTGCAATTCATCCTGTTCCTCCGGTTCCTCCGGTTCCTCCGGTACCTCTATCGCAAGTGGCACCGCAGTATCAATAATATTAGGCACGGTTACTGCCGCAGGCACTAGTTGACCAACTGCCGCAGGTGCCTGTACTACCGTAGGCACTACGGGTGTTGTTTTTATTGCTTTCGTTACTGGTTCAAAGAATTCCTCGAGTTTATCCGACTGTACACTTTTTCTTATTCTTTCTTCTTCCTTCTTTATTCTGAAGTCCTGTACCGCTTTCTCTGCTTTTGACTTCTTTTGAGCTAGTTCCTTTAGTTCGTTTAATATTTTTTCTTCCTTTTATAAAAGATGAGTAATAAAAATGGGTATATTTAATGAAATATCTCAGACGGTGTCAGGAGGTCCGGTAGGACAAACGGAGACTAATTTGATATAGTGCTAAGTAGGTATGCGAGCAAGACTCAGTTAGATAGAATGAGTAGAGAGTGTTTCCGTAAAGGACAAGATTTGGATATGATTGGGCACAAAATCATAGGTCTTTCACCCGGTTCCGGCAACGACCACGTAGCAACAATAAAGCAAATAAGCGATACTTTCTTTCCTGCAGTAGCGCGTAAAGACCTGGACATGAATAAGAAGTATATTAGGGGACTCGAGACCGACTTAGATGACCCAACCTGTGCGGTAAACAAGTTGTCGCTGCAGCAGAAAATAGACACACAAAAACGGATCTTTACAGCGGAGTTTGCTAGTAAGGCTTTTGTTGCTGCAAGTGAACGAGAACTAAGAAAAGACTTGCACAGGCAGTTTCTAAGACCAATTCACCTATCACAACAAAAAATAAGTACTGTTTATACTAAGACTGAGGTAGACGCCAAGCTAGACCCTGTTTATACTAAGACTGAGGTAGACGCCAAGCTAGCCGATTATGAGGGTTATACAAAAAATGAAATAGATACTAAAATTCAGGATAACAAGAGAGAATTAAGGAGATTTTTCAATAAAACAGGAGAAAAGAAGTACGAGAAAAAGAAAGCTGCATCATTTCTTGCAAGAGTGAAACCCGGATATTATATTTTGTCTGAGAACATAAATGTCAAGTGGTTATCGGACGAATCCTATAACAACGGTGATATAGAGGAGGATCTCGACAACTGGAAACTAACCCTAAATCCGACGGACGGCAGTGCCGGTGAAACTCTTTATTTGTTTGGTGCGCATCTAATATTTGAGTCGCCAGAAGAGCCCGTATTTACCTACGAAATTAAGATCATGTTGAAAATAGATCAATTAGGCGCATCAAAGGAAATATCTTTCATAAGAGCAAGAACAGATAATAAGGAGAAGATAACACTTTTTCATATCGAGAAAATAAGAAATAGCGCTACTTGTTCACTTCTTTTTGGTGCAGCCTTTTCAGTAGTTATGAAATTAAGCGAGAAGAGTAGGATTGCAGTGGTCGAATGACAGAAACCCACTCATTCGTTGTTCCGATTCCTACAGAGTATTGGGAAAGATATTCAATATTCTATCCGTGATTACGGTTCTGAACTAGTTTTCTCAGAAGAAGGATTTGCCGGTATTAACCAGGATTATACTAACGACGAAACTACTGAATACAGAATAATTAGCGAGCGTGACGTTATAGGTCTATATCAAAAAAAGATAATCGCCAATATCGACATTGAATTAAATGGTAAAGCGTGTTTCATAGAGTGTCATACTTGGAATGATTTTGAAAGTGAACTTCATCGGCGGAACTTAGGACAATGGAAAAAAGAGTATTCCGTTGATCTTTCTAATGGGGCTCAAGAAGTCAAATTGCACCTGGGTTATATTGCTAAATATGTGATGATTAGTATAAGAGGAAAAACAGGTAATCGGGTAAGAAAATTTAGTCTAACCCCGGAGGAACAATAACAACATGTATATCTAAGTCCTCCGGTTAACACTACACCATACAATTTTAGTTACTCTCTGGGCGGTCTATTCGTTATGCCTACGTACCCTATTGCTCCTCGTGTAACTCCGATACCGATCGGGCTTCCAGACAACAACTTGACTATTGATAAACCATTTGAAATCAAAGGGAAGATATTACACTCACCCGGGAATGGGTTTCAGCAGTGGATAAAATTCAAGGATAAGTGTACACCCACATTTACTGTCCGTTTGTGCGTCGGGGGTATGAGACAAGATACTCCTCCGTACATCTCATGTTACAAAAAAGGGACGACACCAATAACTAGCACCAAAATTCTAGAGACCAGGAAATCCATCGGTGGTCATAATCAATTTGAGATAAAAATGAGTCAGACGTTTGAAAAGAACGACGAAATATTCTTTGGAGTTATAGCCCAAACCGGAATCGTTTAGCTAGTTTCTCCAATGACCTCACTAAATGTCATTGAAGTCGAAATTAAGTTTTAGTTGTGCACCGAGTCCTAGTTTGCTTTTTACTCCTATTACACTCTGAACTTTTTTTTGTTTATAATTCGTGCCTTAAACAGGTTAAAACAGAGTCTTGAGCGTTGGAGTATGAGTAAAACTTATGAGTTTTTGTTTTACTTATGAGATGTTTAAACCGAAAACGATGTAGAAAAAAAAATGTGAGTAAAATCTAGACTGTTTAATTAGAGTTACAAGCGTTGTAGATAAAAATCGTAAACCGCAAATTTTTTTGATTATGCACCAGTAGTAGTTAATATCCCAAAAAAGCTGCGGTTTTCAAAAACACATTTTTGAAAACCGCAGCTTTTTTGGGATATTAACTACTTGCATTCATAAATTTGAGATTGCCATGTTTCCATAGGTATATAGATATCAATATAAAAATTTATACATAATGCAGTAAGGAGGAGGATAGTTTTTATTGACATATAACTTATGACGTCTTGCAAAATAACTGTGTTCTGCATCTTTTTTTTGCAGGAGATTAACCAGTTTGGGTCTAATTGGCTCAGTAGTTTTTGAAAAGAGGATCTTTGAGTCAACGTATTTTCCCATCGGGTCCAATGTAAAAACCATGTTTCCCGCTTGCGGATATCTTGGATATAGCACGGACTTGAAAATAACTTTTTTGTTGCAAGGGACCACCCAAGGACTATTGTGGCCAAGTTTGGTTCCCATTGGCCTGGTAGTTTCAGAGGAGAAGATCTTTAATTGAATGTGTTTTACCATGAGGTCCAATGTTAAAACTATGTTCCCCGCTGGCGGTCATGTTTCATACAGCCTGAACCTGAAAAAACACTTTTTTACAGGGGGCCGCAAAAGGACTATTGTGGCCAAGTTCGGTTCGAATTTGCTCAGTAGTTTCAGAGAAGAAGATCGTTGAACGTGTTTTCCCATAGGGCCCAATGTTAAATATATGTTTCTCGCAGGCGGACATCCTGGATATAGCACGGACATGAAAAGCACATTTTTAGCTCACTTGGTCTAAAAGGCTGAGTGAGCTTTTGCCATCTCTTTTCGTCTTCCATCTGTCCATCAACAATTCAAAAAATCTTTTCCTCTGAAACTGCTGGGCGAATTGTAACCAAACTTAGCCTGAATCATCAACACAGGGTATGCAGTTTCAAAATTGGAAGATCAAACAACATGGCTGCTGTTACTAAAAGTAGAACATTTGCAAATAACTCGAAATTCGTTAAGATATGAAAAATCTGACATGGGAACAAAAATGATCAGCATGGCAAGATCTACCCGCCCCGCAATTTTGAAGAAACTCCAACTATTCGTCTTGGAGTTATGACCCTTTTCGGTAAAATTCTAAAAATTTTAATTATTTTTTAATTTTTTATTTGAAAAACTTTTACAGATAGGGGTAAAAAAATTGCAAAAATGTTCAGCATATCAAGATCTACACACTGTGAAATTTTGAAGAGAATCCAAAAAACCCTTGTAGGGGTTATTGCCCTTTTTTCACCGAATTTTCAAAATTTTCATTATTTCAATTTTTTATTTCCAAATATTATGGAAGATGAAGGTTAAGTGTCAATTGATAAAATGTTTGCCATGTTGTGGTGACATCAAAACTGGTGTTGAAAATTGTTCGTTGACCGCAATTTTGAAAATGGCCGTCAAAAAAGGAGGGAAAATTCAACATTGTCCGATTTCAATAACATTTGGTTTCCAAATAGTTATTGATGTTGCGACGTCAAAACAGGTGTTGAAAATTTGTTCGTTGGCCGCCAATATCAAAATGGCCGCCAAAAAAGGAGGGAAAATTCAACATTGTCCGATTTCAATAAAATTTGGTTTCCAAATAGAAATTGATGTCGCAACATCAAAACCGATGTTAAAAATTGTTTGTTGACTGCGGGATAATTCAACATTGTCCAATTTCTATGAAATTTTGTTTCCAAGTGGATATTAATGTTGCTACTTCAGAGCTGGTGTTGAAATTTGTTTGTTGACTGCCATTTTCAAATGGTTGCCAAAAAAGGCAGGAAAATTCAATATATTTTCAGATTTCAATGAGATTTAGTTTCCAAATAGATAATGATGATGTGACTTCAAAACTGATGTTGAAAATTGTTTGTTTACCGCCATTTTCAAAATTTCCGCTAAAAGGCGGGGAAATTCAACATTGTCCGATTTCAATGAAATTTGGATTCCAAATAGGTATGATGTCGCATCTTCAAAACTGATGTCTGCCAAAAAGGCAAGAAAATTCAACCTTGTCTGATTTCAGTGAAATTTGGTTTCCAAATAGATATTTATGTCGTAACATAAAAATATGGTGTTGAAAATTGTAGTTGACCGCCATTAACAAATAACTAAATACAAAATGGTGTTTCGACTTCAGAACTGGTAACGAAAGTGGTCCTTAGCTAGAACGTTTTTGTCAAAAAAGTTCAACAAGGATATATAGTAAAACATGATCAGACTTTTAATACAGTTCAAAATATTGGTATTGTTTAAGAGACTGAAGTTCAACTGTATAACTTACAATGTAAGCTTGAAAGCCAGTTGAATGATACAGGCTCCTGTGAGCCTTTGGTTTCAAGTCTTACTAAATACTTCATTTTTCTTTTTTTTCTTCACAACTTCTCTGTGACGGTTTGATATTATTTTATTGGATAACTTTCATGTGACGATATGATTAAGGCACTGAATCTCTTGCTAGACAACATTTATGTTCGTTTCGGCACCATTGTGTATCATCAGGTCATTGGAATCCCCATGGGTACAAATTATGCACCTCTTATTGCAGATCTTTTTCTGTTCTGTTACGAACGGGACTTCATGAAAAAAAAACTACAAAATGGAACTGTACCAAATAGTGATAAACTTATTTCTATTTTCAATGATAATAGCAGGTATATTGACGATATCCTTACTATTGACAATCCCCAGTTTTAAGCTTATGTTGACACCATTTACCCACAACAACTGAAACTAAATAAGGCAAACAATGATTCTAAATACTGCCCTTTTCCGGATCTAAGTATCGCCATTGACTCTGGTAAAACAAAAACTAAAGTTTATGATAAAAGGGATGATTTTGATTTTACTGTTACTAATTTCCCCTTTCTTGACGGCGACGTTCCCCTAGCTCCATCCTACGGGGTGTATATATCTAAACTTGTACGATTCGCTTGCATTTGTTCCACCCTTGATGATTTTAATGAGCGTAACCTAACTCTCACATCCAAACTTTTACAACAAGGTTACAGATTTCATAGATTATTAAATACTTTTATGAAGTTTTACAGAAGATATGAACATTTGATAACTAGATATGACGTGACTCGCAAACAGCTAATTACAAAGGGCATTTCTCATCCTCGATTTTATGGAAATGTTGTTAAAAAATGTCAAAAACTGATAAATAATCCAGAAAAACTGGGACGTAACTTACATTCTTTACGTAATAGTGGATATCGACGAGATATTCTGAACAAATCCGTCAAATTGGCTTTGGATTCCAACGACCTGAAGACTTTACATTTATACTTGCCTCTCACTGATACTGCCGATGTCTACTGAAATATATGAAGACTCTTTACCAAACCCTTCGGGGAGTTTTGAGTTTGATTTTACTTCCGTAGTGCGACAGTGTTTTACCAGCAGACTATATTCCTTTAGCTAGCCAGCAGTTAAGCGGCGAGCACTCTTTGACCCTCCTTTCTAAATTACGTTTTGTCATATGCTTTTTCTGTTCCAAGATAGTGGTCATTGAGTTAGTAGTCTACCTGCATTGGGTTTTATTCGCATGTTTATGATACTATAGGGAAACGGGATAGAGAAAGGGGATGTTTGGGTACCCATAAAACGGTTTAACCCTATCACTGGCTTTTGCTAGTGCCGGTACCAAGTCCGGCTATCCCGAGTTCCTATCGTTATTTATGTTTGTCTCTTGTTTTCATTTTTGTTTTTCTGGTGAAGTTTGCTTGTAAATTGTGGCATGTGATTGTAGTTTCTGGCCATTGAAGGTGTTTGCCGTTTTTCTGTTTTTGTATCTAAATTTTTGTAAATTTTGTTGAAAACTAAGGATTATCTCCCTCATGCATAGCTCTGTCCTTAGCTCATTTTAGCTTTACCTTTAGATCATATTGGTTATTTGTTCTCTATCAGTTTTTAAATATCTTTGAGTATATGGTCTTCCAAACGTTTAGATTTTATCCGCACTGAAGAGACATAAGTTGTCGAAATGCGCATATGCAGAAAGTAAATTCACAGTAACCTCGGTATTTAGTTATTTGTTACCACTGGGTCGATGCCACTGCTGGTGGACTGTTAGTCCCCGAAGGTATTCACCAGCCCAGTTGTCATAATTCGGTGCTGACCCGAAAGCCGATTATTTTTGGAACCTTACAATATCTAAATTTTTGTAAATTTTGTTGAAAACTAAGAAGTATCTCCCTCATGCATAGCTCTGTCCTTAGCTCATTTTGGCCTTACCTTTAGATCATATTGGTTATTTGTTCTCTATCAGTTTTTAAATATCTTTGAGTATATGGTCTTCCAAAAGTTTAGATTTTATCTGCACTGAAGAGACATAAGTTGTCGAAATGCGCATATGCAGAAAGTAAATTGACAGTAACCTCGGTATTTAGTTATTTGTAATTTCAGAACTGTTTATACTGTATAATGAGACATCTTATATTGATACTAAAGTCCCCTATTCTATTTAACAGATACAGCACTGATAAATAACAGGGATATGTTCGTATGAACTTCTTAAGGAGTGATATTGGGTGCGTTAAGAAGGAAAGCGTCTCCTCATGGTGAAAAGATAATAAGTGCCTAATTGTACCAATAAATCACGCTTACATTTTGGAACAGGGGTGTTTGAATTAACCAATTATGTATATTTTTTTAGCAATCTTAAATTTGCTGGAAGAATAATTATCACACAAAGAAGAAAAAGTGTAGCATTAAAAAAGTACATCAATGGAACTGAATATTAAATCTTACTTGTTAATTCGTATCCTATTCCGTATATATATCCGGTTTCTGTCACTGCGCTTTTAAGATCCGAATATGAAAATGTTGATATCTGAGGATTATCTGGTAAACAGAGATAATTTGTACCGCTGCCTTTTAACTTATTATCTTTACCTGCCATGTACCCTATAGAAGTAAATCGATTAATAAATAAAATCATGAATGTCCATAGATTAGGAAATATTTCAATAAATAATTAAAATAATTTTGAAGTTATGCATTTTTTGTGTATTTCAGCCTGATTTTAAAATTGTAGGTATTTTAGGAGCGTAGAGAGATGCATAGAACAGATTAATTGTAAAGAGATGCATGTAAAGGTGTACCTCAAAATTTGAAGGAATATGAGTAAAACACATTCCAAAACCATAACCTTGTCTTATCTATTCTTATACACCTCGATATTTACGGATATTATATAGGTTCCTCCTACATTTATCGTGTAAATATTTATAAAACTCAAAACGCTTATTCTAATCATTGCAAATACGACCTGCTGTGAAAGGAGTCTCTGCATCCTCAGTGCTTCTTTAGAATCAGTTTTTACTTAAATTTCTTTTCTCGGGAGATTTTCGAACTAGTTATGCAGTACCCGAATAATTTATATATATTTATAGTAGGGAAAGCTTACGGTTGCGACAGATATCCCACTACACATGTGTATTAGAATCGAAAGTAATAATTTGAAATTAACACTTCCTTACCAGTAAGGAAATCTTTGAATGGGATAAAATGAAGAAATGAAGACTTCAAGATTAAGAACAACAATAAAAGCGTTGTTCCATTGCCTAGTTTTGCCATGTATTTGTACAGACTTTGTCTCATTTGCATTCCCATATCTCTTCATTGTTAAACAAATGTAACTCATCATGAATCGCATAATTACACATGTTTTCCTATTCCTTTATGGATTTTCATAGTGTAATCTGCACATATCATTTTGACTTCAATGAATAAATAAGTGACCCTAAATAAGAAAATCTTACTTCTGTCCTTAATTGTTCTAATAGCAAGTAAAAAGGAACTGTATTGTACTGAAAGCTATACCAGAGTAAATAATATAGGTTGTAGACATAAGAATAGTATGATCTTGCACAAGTGTATGAATTTTCGTCTTTTCTCGACTTGAGCGTAGCAAAACGAGAGGAAAAGACGTAGAATTTCTTACACAAGTGAAAGAAATCGAATGCAAGTCCCATTCTTCCTTAAAATACGTCAAGAAACATCTGGAAACCTATACTGTGAGAGTAAAGTCGTCGCCATTTGAGTGTATCATACATTGTGACGTCAGGTGTTTAATGACGTTAAGTCAAGGTTACGATTGTTGTATCACAAAAATGAACACTTATGGTTGGTCATTTTCCCATGGTAGACGAGGTCGCTTGCATCGATCTCACATGGGTCGTCTACCAATCTAAACCACAATTTACGGAAGAATGCATCATTATTTGCGCCAGGAGTTATAACGAACTACGAAACATCCTCTAAGCTTGACATGCATTTTTAATTTTTTGTATCTTTCTCTAAGTCAACTAGAATTGTGTGTAATTCATATTACTTCATATAAAATAATAAATGTTTCATATTAGCGAATGGACTTTGTCATTATTTATACAAATACAAAATTACCTTAAAAAGTTTGTAAACCAACGAGGACTTGGTACCATTACAAGAGGTTCTTCCCCATCTATTAAATGTACTACCACTACACTTCATACGTTCTGTACGCACAAAAATAATGTAATATCAAATCAACCGAATATAGAAATGGTTAGCTAATGTAAAGTGTTGACAACTCAAAATATAATTCCATAGACTTTCTGCGTGAGTTTAAGTAAATACATCAAACCGGTCGAATTGTAGTAAAACCGATTTCGTTTATTATTTGAACAATTATACACAAGTTGCACTAACTTATGAAGCCATCTCCGATATGCAGTATTATTTACAATATATAAAACAACATTGTGCGATATGTTAAAGAAATCAGAAAAAACTAATATATACCTCCCGCCCCCATATAATTCAAATCAAGTCAAATCAAATTTTAGAATAGCAAGTGCGCAATGGCAATATGCATCCAACATTCTGTGAGAGTTTCATTGAATCTCACCGAGTGGTCTAAGAGTGAGTACCCTAATGCTTCTGGCGGACGGAATAACGAACGGATGGACGGACAAACGAACGGTCGCCATGAACACTAAATACGGCTAAAGCGGGTGGGGATGGGGTTGGGGGTAAGGTGTCTATAATGAGTTGGAATTGTAAATTTTGATAACAAAACGACATTATATACATACAAATACACATATCTGTATATGTATATAAATATATGCAATGTCAATATGGCAGGTTTTAGAGAATTAGAAACTGGTTAGAAACTTGCCGAATTTGTAGGAAGAAGTCTATCCATCAATAACGCATCTCTTGCTAAATGGGTCCCATTATTATATCCACCATAATTAGAGATAAAGGAAACGACAGAAAATATTAAATCTACATCTTTTTAGGACTTACTTCTCGGATTTGACGAAAATGGTCATCTCAGTAATAAAATTTACGGCAAAAGGTAAGATTTTAATTTCAAAATTATCAATTTCCCCAACATGGACTGTAATATTCCAGCTTCTGCTTACGGAGTGTATGTTTCACAGTTGATTCGTTACGCGAGAGCTAGGACAAATTATACAGAATATCTCATTAGACATAGTTATCTCCGTGACGCTTACAAGGCTTCAAGAAATTACGTCTCATACGATCATTAAAAAAGTTCCCTTATAGATATCAGTCCCTTGTGGAACATTTGAAGTTTGGGTCCGAACTCTGATTCAAGATTTTTTCTTGACTTAGTACTGGTATGTTCATTTCTTTTTACTGTCTACGACCTTTCAATAGAAATTGTTGTTGAGTTGTTACCGAACACTACCGCAATGGAATTGGAGGTTTGGCATGCCATAAAACCGGTTTAACCCACCACTTCTTTTGAGTCAGAACCATTGTGGTCGACAATTTTTCAGGTGTTTTCCACTTGATTTGTCTTTTTATCTCATGGACTTCGGCTCTTGACAACTCTGTTCGGTAATTTTGTATACAATTAAAATACTAATATTTTCATCAAGGGTAAGATGATTTCGTATTAAGACGTATCTGCTACTATAAAATAAGTGAATTCTATTTGAAATCAATAACTACAATTATGATTAAAAAAACATAAAAGTCCTTCAGTTTACAGTATACTACTGAGACGTAATGCAGTTTTGGAAATTTTGAAAATGGCGGTCAACGAATAATTTTCAACATCAGTTTTGAAGTTGCATCATCAACATCTATTTGGAAACCACATTTTATCGAAATCGGAAAATGTTGAATTTTCCCGCCTTTTTTAGTCAACAAACAAATTTCAACATCGGATTTGAAGTCGTGGCATCAATTCCCACATGGATAACAAATTTCATTGAAATCGGGCAATGTTGAACTTTTCCGCCTTTTTTGGCGGCCATTTTGAAAATGGCGGTCAACGAATAATTTTTAACATCAGTTTTGAAGTTGCGACATCAATATCTATTTGGAAACCAAATTTTATTGAAATCGGACAATGTTGAATTTTCCCGCCTTTTTTAGCGGCCATTTTAAAAATGGCGGTCAACAAACAATTTTAAACAAAAGTTTTGAAATCCACACAGCATGGCAAACATTTTATCAATTTACACTTAATCTTCATCTTCTATAGTTTTGAAAATAAAAGACGAAAAGTATGAAAATTTTGAAAATTCCATGAAAAAATGGCAATAACTCCTACAAGGGTTTTTGGATTTTCTTCAAAATTTCAAGGTTGGTAGATCTTGATATGCTGAACATTTTTGCAATTTTCACTTGACCTCTGTTACAATTTTTGAAATAAAAAAAATAAAAAATGCACAAATTTTGAAAATTTTACGGAAAAAGGGCAATAACTCCAAGACGGGTTTTCGGATTTTCTTCAAAATTGCAGGGCAGGTAGATCTTGCTATGCTGATTACTTTTTCCTCCGTCAGATTTTTGATATCTATAACGATTTTCGAGTTATTGGCCAAAAACTGCAATTTACCCCTATGTTCTATTTTTAGCAACGGCGGCCATGTTGTTTGGCCTACCGCCTAATAAAACACAATTTTGAGAATCCATACTCTGGTAATAATTCAGGCCAAGTTTGGTTACATTTGGCCCAGTGGTTTCAGAGAAGATTTTTGAAGTTGTTGACAGACGGACGACGGACGCATAGTGATGGCAAAAGCTCGCATGGCCTTTTAGTCCAAGTGAGCTAAAAATGGATATCAAGATTTGTATCCACAATATATTGTAACAGTTTAAATTTTTTATTTTGAATATTTTATATATGTCCCCAAAAAAGCCCTAATCACATTGATTGGATAATATATTGTGTAATTGCAATTGGCTTTCCTCATCGTGATAAATATATATCTTTTCTAGGCCTTTCTTTCTTTTTCTCTCAAATATTTATTTAAAGCACATTGATTTCTATGCATATTTGTCGATGGATGGTATAACATCATTATTGGTCCGTTATAAATATTGGCCAAAACATTTTTTGAAAAAAAACAAATCAAGATTGTTCAATTATTTTTTGCACCTTAACATTTAGACCAGCTTTTAGAAATCATTTTTAAAGACGTGGTTTGCCTAGCAAAATACAAATTATAAAGAAACTCAATTCAATAATGTTTAGCTGTAGATTTTTAGCTTTCGTGTTCAGCTCCTTTCATTCTAGGCATCGTTGATCTAAACCAAAACGATAATTAACGTTGTCGAAAAATACGAACGTAGCACATGAGTAAAAGTCATATCAGTCTACAACATCAAAATCTCGTCATCAATCACAAATTTCTATTTGTCAAAAAGATGAATAAATGGCCAATCATTAAAGAGATGACTATTTTAAGTCTTCAATAACAGGTTACAATAAACCAAATAATTGCCTTCGGAACGCATCTAGCTTTTGAACACAACATTTCATTCAGAATAAAGCGGTAGATCATCTACGATTGGTTGATAATAAATTGACCTATTCAAAACTAAAACTGAATAATGTATAGTTAGTTGAAATATTATAATTTAGTTTTCGTTATTCTACCCCTGCCCATCATATGTGAAATTTTAATGCCTAGGGTGGGAATTTGAAAAATATCGTTTTTTGAATATCACCTCTTTTGAGCCTTAAATTAAAACCCAGAAAAGCCATGGGAACCCCCATTTTTTTATTTTAATATAAGAAAGGTCTTTATATGTAGTTTTCATTTTCTGGACATCCGAGCATAAAATTAACCTACATCTATTTTTAGAATTTTGATGAAAAGGGGAACCCCCATACGGAAATAACATTGTTTATTGTAATCTATATTGAAACAGGTTTTGTTAGAAATCCTGTTCTAAATGGTTCTAAACTATGAATATTTTTATGAAATTACGATTTAGCCTTTAAAACTGTTTTAGAAATATCGAGCTTTCACAATTATAGTCTGTTTCTTGATCTAGAGAGATTTTTCCCCTAAAAAGGGGGGTGTGCTCCGAAAACCTTCCATATTTCTAACTACGCTTATGATATGTTCCTGTATGGGATAAATATTGATGCACCTTTTATCCAAGTTCAAATTTTGTGACATCATTTATCCAAAAACATTTTTCGTTACGGAAAAATGACATTTTTTATTTTTAAATTATACCGAAATAACGCCAAAATACCGCTTCCACAAAACACCCCCTGCTATCTTTTATTGACACATTCAGCCACAACTTTCTGCATAATCTTCATTAAGATGTTTGAGATTTTACTATTTGAAGGCGAACTAATGACTATGTTTCTAAATTGCCCTTTTGGAACATGTTGGCATAGGTCTCTTTTCTTCTTCCAAATATGGACATGCTATTACGTAATTGATTATTCCAACCACCAACAGAGATGCCTTGCCATAAGCTGTAAACATCCAGAAAAAAAGTAAGATTTGGTTTGGACTGAGAAGAGCAGTACCGTAAAGTCTCTAAAAAATCATTTTCTTTTCTGTGATTTTCTGAGAAGGGGTCACCTCGGCAAAAAAATCGCAAAAAATATAGACGGAATAATAGTGTTTTGAAATGCAGACAAAAAGGGTACTAAGTGGTTGATTTATCTAAAATTACAAAATTTGTAGGATTTAAAATTCATTAAAATACCATATAGGTTACAATAAACCAAATAATTGCCTTCGGAACGCATCTAGCTTTTGAACACAACATTTCATTCAGAATAAAGCGGTAGATCATCTACGATTGGTTGATAATAAAATGACCTATTCAAAACTAAAACTAAATAATGTATAGTTAGTTGAAATATTATAATTTAGTTTTCGTTATTCTACCCCTGCCCATCATATGTCAAATTTTAATGCCTAGGGTGGGGATTTGAAAAATATCGTTTTTTGAATATCACCTCTTTTGAGCCTCAAATTAAACCCAGAAAAGCCATGGGAACCCCCATTTTTTATTTTAATATAAGAAAGGTCTTTATATGTAGTTTTCATTTTCTGGACATCCGAGCATAAAATTAACCTACATCTATTTTTAGAATTTTGATGAAAAGGGGAACCCCCATACGGAAATAACATTATAAAGTATTTGGTTTATTGTAACCTATAGGCTCATTACACGTTTTATCTAGTTTAAATCTCCAATCAAATAAGACAGTCCTTTTCATTCGTATTCAAGAAATCATTTCATTTTGTTGCTTCTAAATTTCAAACCATGAGTCCCTATACCAAAGTATATTTAATGATCCCGATGACGAAAAGACATTGTGGATTGTGGCACGTGATTGTAATTTGTCGGCCATTATAGGCGCTAACTGTTATTTTTACTTAGTAATTGTCCTTTCTCAATGACAACTATGGTTTTGTACTAGCTGACAAGGCTCATAAAACATCACATTTTGTTGCAAAAGCACTACTAGGTAGGTAAGTTGCATAAATGTCCTTACAAACAGAAATACATTGCTGGGTCTGCCTACTTCATATCTTTGCCTAAAGATATGAAGTGATAAAGTATACTCAAGATGAATCAGACGTGGATCTCACACACTCGGAAGATTTGTTTAATATATTCATCTTCACCCGAACTTAACCATTACAACAGTGTCAAAACATTTGATCTTTCTATACTCTTTACTACTATCCAAAATGATGAGTTAAAGTCAGTATTCCGAGATTTAATACATCAGTCTTTACATATAAAAAAGATATTCATATTTTTTGCTAGGTAAAGATGGGGCTTATTTTATTAAACATGACACTGATTCCAACAAAAAGTATAAAGAGGAGGATATACTCGAAATGCTGGCATTTTTAATTGATAACATATATGTTGAATTGGAGGATTAGTATTGCAGAGGACTATAGGGATACCTAGGGGACTAATTGTGCTCCACTTATAGCCGTATAGCCGATTTGTTACTTTATTTGTATGATGTCAGGTTCCTACAAGGTCTATTTCAGAAAAAAGACAATAGCCTCATGGTGACTTCAGGATGAAGAATAACAATGAAAGCGTTGTTCCATTGCTTTTTTGCCATGTATTTGTAGGGTACTATTGATGATATTGTTTCATTGAAAAAATCCTCAATTCAAGAATAACCTACATCTTTTATACCCAAATGAACTCGAAATTAAACAGACCACTAATCCACCATCCTCAGCATATTGCCTGGACTTATACCAGTTTAAATTGAGGACTCTGGAACTTTATTACCATCGTGATAACTTCGACTTTCAAACAGTGTGTGTTGTAGTGAAATTCTCACATCCCGGCATATTGCGCCTACATTTCACAACTCATTCGCTATTGTCCTACCTGTTGTTTGTACAGCGATTTTGTCAACAGAGTGAAAAAAAAACTTATACACCAAAGTTATGTTCAATCACTTTTGCAATTGCCACTGCAAAAGTTTTACGGTCGTCACCACGATTTGACAGATCGTTACAATGTTTCTATTTCACAAATATGAATAGACATTTTAGAGTAGACACAAAGTTTATTACGACAAACGCTGACTTTAACGAAAAGTAGTTTGACAGGTGCCACGCATGAAGCAGATTATGCTTACTCTTCCAGAGCACCCGATGATACTTCCACTTTTTAGGGGTTCACACTACTGGTGCTTTAGTTTTGTAGGGTTCTTGTACTTTTTTTTGTTTTTTTGTTTTGGTTTTGACTTTGTGATGTCTCAGTTTGTGTTGGATATGAATTTCCGTGTTTTTTTTTCGATTTTTGATTTTAGAGCATCCCCATGCTAACGTTGCCTCAGTATTAGTTTGCCGATGTATTACTAAGTGATGACAGAGAAGACACAAGTATTTGAAAACTCACAAAAATGGTACAATTTGAATACTCAGGATTTTATTTTTTTTTGTGGGGGGGGGGGGGGGGGGGGNAGTAGTTAAGGATCTGCGTCATCTAACAATTTGTTTCAGTATAAGTGCTGCTTTTCCATGGCCGTAGTGATAGATATGACAATCAGATAGCAAGAACACCTTTGGCCAACATTGAAGTTGTTGGTTGGCAGATCGTTGATATTGGTGCAACAACAATGACAAACAATTGTTTAACATAGCTGAACCAATAATTGGCGTTACAACAAAAAAGATCCAACGTTGGTCCTACATTATTTGACGATCTGTTTGCATAAAAAGAATGATCTAATGTTGACCAAACGTCGGATAAAAATGGTAGAAAAATGGTATTTGATAGCACAACACATTAACAATGAAAGGATATAGAGTAAATGGACATGAGACATATTGTTAAACCAAGGCATTTAACAAATAATGTACAATTCTAATATGACTCTCTTCTTTCGCTTTGGAAACAAAGCTATGTACTAATTCCAACAATATTTTTTAGCACATGCGTAAATTGTTTTTTACCGAAGGACATTCGTAATGTACAATTTCACATTTTATTCACCCAATATTCATTTTATTTTGTGTAAATAAAGTTTTAAAAAATGAATCACCCAAAAATTCACATCAAATAATGACAATAATAGAAATTTACAACAGTTACTAAATTTAAGACTCGGAACTGAAATTGACATAACCGTAACCTAGCAACGAATGTGTTGTTGTTATGAAATCTTATCTGTGTTGCATAATCATGCTGTATAATTTAAATACGAAATTTTTAATTTTTAACGTTAATAATATTTGGCTGAAAAAATAACATAACAAAGCAGTCATATAAATCGGAAATACCACTAGCTCAAACTTTTACACGCTTCGATTTAAAAATATCCGTATTTTATATGTTTTATAACAGATTATTTGTATTAATTCATAAGCTTATGAACCACTTGTATTAATAAAACAACCAAGATAGATTTCTCTATGTCCATTTATGTGTAGTTGTATGCAGTTTTCCGACATGTTTCAATTCTAGTGCTAAACCCATTATTGACCTCTAAGAGCCGCTTCAAATGTTCAAAACTCTTGTTAAATATATTAGAATCGAAATAGATTATCGCAATTGGGCTCTATGCGAATTAGAACATGGTCAGACCTTATATTTGTCTTCATTTTATACCTCGCTGTCGCTCGGTATAAAATATTGACAAATATAAGGTCTGCCCATGTTCTAATTCGCATAGAGCCCGCTTGCATTAATCTATTTCTTAAATAATTCAGCAATGTATTATTATACCCTTGTTAAAAAAGATTACAGTAAACAGCTAAAAGGGCCGAACTTCACAATCACATACTACGTTTCATAATGGAACTCACTAGAAAAACACAAATGCAAGACAAAATGACCAAACGTCAAAATGATAGGAACTCGGGAAAGTCGGACTTTGTACCGGCTCTAGCAATAACTTGCTTAAGGGTTAATTCGATTTATGGGGACCAAAATCGCGTTTCTCTATCCCGTTTCATCTATAGTATAATAACTATACGAAAAAAAAACAATACAGGTAGACACACGAATGAACAAATGAACAACTTCAAAACCACTATCTTGAAAAAAGAAAAACAAAAAAGAACTAGATTTGCAATTGCAAGCAATAGCTGATGTCGCCCCTATAATATAAGTAATACATATTGCTGTAATCAAAATACTATCATGAACAAAAACTTCTATTTTCCCAAAATTTCTATCTTTTGGTATGGTTGTCATGGCAAAGGTTGTTATTTTGAAATTTCTAACACCCTAGAACTCTTTCTTACATGACAAACACCTTTCTTATGAAGTTTCATTGAGCTATTATTAAAAGTTTTTGAGATACAGTGAGAAATATAGTGCAAAACATTCAAAATTTCAATTTCCAATATTGTTAACTTTGGACAACCCCACCCCTTTTTGAGCCCCCCAAATGTACTCTAAATGGACCCTCCTGGAAAAACAATCAATTTTAAACCCCCTTCCAAAAAAAATTTCGGCAGGGGTTCCCCTTATAATCTAAGTAATACATATTGCTGTAATCAAAATACTAATATGAACCAAAACTCCTATTTTCCCAAAATGTAGATCTTTTGGTATGGTTTCCATGGCAACAGTTGTTATTTTGAAATTTCAAATACCCTAGAACTCTTTCTTACATGACAAACACCTTTCTTATGAGGTTTCATTGAGCTATTATTAAAAGTTTTTGAGATACAGTGAGAAATATGGTGCAAATCATTCAAAATTTCATTTTCCCATAGGGTTAGCATTGGACAACCCCACCCCTTTTTGAGCCCCCAAAATGTACCTTAAATGAACCCCTCTTGGGAAACTTTTTCCTGATTGCACATTTAGATGTATGGGGCTAACATCCTTCAAAGTTTCAAAGCTCTAGGTGTTATGGTCTCTGAGATCTGGTACGGACAAGTTCATTGCGACCGGAATAAAGAAGGATGGAAGAAAAATAAAAAGTTATAACTGTGTTCGCAGAGCGAAACACAAAAGTCTCCCAAACGAACTCCCATATCAGATTTTTGGGCATTAGGAGACCCCCTTTCTTAAAAATTTGGGCAGGGGTTCCCCTTATAATCTAAGTAATACATATTGCTGTAATCAAAATACTATTAAAAGCAAAAAATACAATTTTCTCAAAATTTCCAATTTTTTGCATGGTTTCCCTGGCAACCATCGTTATTTTGAAATTTCCCCATCCATTACAATCAATTTTTAACCCCCTTCCAAAAAAAATTGGGCAGGGGTTCCCCTTATAATCTAAGTAATACATATTGCTGTAATCAAAATACAATTATGGGCAAAAAATACAATTTTCTCAAAATTTCCAATTTTTTGCATGGTTTCCATGGCAACCATCGTTATTTTGAAATTTCCCACATCCATTACCATCCATTACAATCAATTTTAAACCCCCTTCCAAAAAAAAATTGGGCAGGGGTTCCCCTTATAATTTAAGTAATACATATTGCTGTAATCAAAGTACAATTATAAGCAGAAAATACAATTTTCTCAAAATTTCCAATTTTTTGCATGGTTTCCATGGCAACCATTGTTATTTTGAAATTTCCAATACCATGGAACTCTTTCTTACATGACACACATCTTTCCTATGAAGTTTCATTGAGCTAGTATTAAAAGTTTTTGAGATACAGTGAGAAATATGGTGCAAAACATTCAAAATTTCATTTTCCCATAGGGTTAACATTGGACAACCCCACCCCTTTTTGAGCCCCAAAATGTACCCTTAATAAACCCCCTTTTCAAAATTTTTTGTTTAAGCCACAACTAGATATATGAGGCCAACATCCTACAAAGTTTCAAAGTTCTATGTCAAATGGTCTCTGAGATCTTGTTCGGACAAGTTCATTCGGACGAGAATAAAGAAAGAAAGCGGAATAATAATAATAAGAAACGCAACAAAAACAATAAGTCTCCCAAACTTCGTTTCGGAGACTTTATAACAAAGAAACAGACCAAAAACAATATGTCCTCTAGACTACGTCTTGGGCGACATAATGAGACAAAACGTAACTAGCGATGGGTCAAAGAGTGCTCTTCGCTAATCTGCCACCTTGCTCAAGGGTCTTTGTCTGATTGTAAAACACTGTCACACCACGAACAAAAATTCAAACTTAAATCTTCCAAAAGGTTTTAGTTAAGAGTCATAGACATGTGTAGTATCAGCGATAGGTCAGTATAAGTTAAGTATGTTCATGTTTTCGTTTCTTTCGCCCCTTCCATTCTAATGGTGACTTGAAGATGACAATAAAAGCGTTGTTACATATATCTTGGTTTTACCATTTATTTGTAGAGACTTTTTTCATGTGCTTTAACTCCAGGCTCTTTCATTGGCGTATGACATTTGCGACGATTTTAAAATTTTCTATGTTTTTTTTGCGCCGTATAATTTAATATTTTAACTCTGGACATTTGACGGATGCCACACAGCCGATGTACATCTTCGAAACTGTAAACAGATACTAGTATGAATGAATGAAATGGACTGAGATGTGGTTTTAGCTGACTTTTAATTGCTGAATAAATATCTGCTAGAGTTGGAGAAGAAAGCAACGGATTTCGTAAAACAGTCATGCGAAATGAGTGAGGGAGTGGGGAAGCCTGTGCAGGTAAGTCTATTTTGGTTTAATGTCATTCTAAGTTTGAGAATGTTAACAAAACTGTCTGTTCAGCTTTTTGATGGCAATGTTTTTCGCATCGGAGATAATATTCGAATTGTTTGTAGCACGGGTGCTGTCGTCTGCATATCTACATTACTCTGATCGATATCTGCTTACGGATATAGTATCTCTGTTTCACAGACACTTATCACAACTCCTCGTCGCTGTGTAAAAATTTTTGATCTCTTTCAGCATGTGTCATCACAGGCCAAACGTTTTACAATCGGACACAGAAGTTTTAGCGATGGGTTTTGCCTCCATTTTATTTCATAAGCAAACGCGTACGAATAGTGTCAATTTCAGGAATGTCAGCCGTGAAATCTACATCTTGAGAATTTAAGTATTAACCAACCAGAAAACAGGATTAATGACAAACTACATTAGAATTAATTTTCACCACTTGTCACAATTGAATACGGTTTATTAAATCAAAGGGCGGGGAGTAATAACAAAATTACCGAACAGAATTGTCAAGAGCCAAAATAAGTTAGTTTTGAGGAGATTTTATTTGGAATCTCGCAATATCTAAATTTTTGTAAATTTTGTTGAAAACTAAGGAGTATCTCCCTCGTGCAAAGCTCTGTCCTTTTGGCTTTCCATTTAAAACATATTGTTTATTTGTTCTCTATCAGTTTTTGAACATCTTTGAGTTTATGGTCTTCCAAATGTTTAGATTTTATCTGCACTGAAGAGACATAAGTTGTCGAAATGCGCATATGCAGAAACAAAATTCACAGTAAGTTCGGTATTTAGTTATTTTTAGGAACGAGCCCTCCATAACTTTCCAACATTTTAAAAATTGACTAACTAGAATTAATTAAATATAGTTTCTATAACGAGAACTAAGTTGATTATGAAATTTGTCACATCGAGTTAAATAAATTTTGCAGATGTTTGAAAACGAGGCTTGCCGAGTTTTTAAACATTTGAAAATTTATTTAACAAGATGTGAGAAATTTCATAATTAACGTGTTTAAGTTGTAGAAACTTTTTCTCTAATGACATAATGTAAAACACCGAGGATTGTGTTCCGAATAGATTTGGCGGGAAATTCCACGCGAGTTGTTCTCTCACTAGTGACGAGAAACATTTTTATCACATCGGTCAGGCGTTGGTTAAATTTGCTAGAATTTAGAGAAAATACTGTATTCAAATATTGAGAGTTGTGAAAACTTTTTCTCTTATGATTAATATTACACAATAATATTTTGGAAACATGTCAATACAATATGCAATTCGGCAGATAAACAACTTGCTATTGCAATGTAACCTACTCTTAACTCAAACTTGTCTGGAAAGAAAATTTTACTTTGCCTTCATAAAAATTTATCCAAATTCTTTACCCTTGAAAATGCAGAGGCTTCATTCAGTGTTTTGCAATCGATGGATGTCCTTGCTACTGGATTTTACCTTTTATTTCGATTTTATTGGTAATGGATACTTCGTTTTGACTATTTTGGGATTCAGTGTTTGGCTTTCCATATTATTTGATTTTAATGCTACTGATAAGATGTTACTCCTTGAAACACGTGTATAGCATAAAAAAATTACCCTTTATCATGGAGTATGTTTTTTTTGTATGTTGAATCCATTGCAGCCGGACCAGAGTTCCTGGAAGATATTCCCAAACCCAATAGTCAGAGTTGTCCGACATGAAAATTTTACTTTGCATGTTAAAGGAATTTTCTGTTTTTATCTAAATTCCAAAACCGTAAAATATTTCATTCCATTTATTGCACCTCATGGATGTGCTTGGTACTGAATTTTACCTCCTATTTCGAAATATTTTGGTTATAAGTACTTTTTTGCGATTACAAATGTATTTTATTTTTTGGCTTTACCTCTTATTTGATTATATGCTGCTGATGAGCGGTTACTCCTTGCAAAACGTGTGCAGCATAAAGGAACTTATTGATCATTATGGAATTTGGGTATTTTTGTATATCCTACAATAGGGTCGATTGCCATGCTGGTGGACCGGAGATTCCCGCGGGTACCAGCCCTGGTTCGGACTTGTCTGACATGAAAATTTTACTTTGCGTCTATAGAAATTTACTATTATCAAACTTCTAACCCCTCAAAATACTGAGGCTTCCTTCCGTGTATGACACTCGACGGGTGTCTTTTGTACTTGATTTGGTATACTATTTCGATTTTTTTTGGTAATGAGTACTTCTTTCTGACTATTTTTGGATTAAAGTTTTCCACATTATTTGATTCTTTTGCTGCTGAAACAACGGCAGTAGAATACCGAAGGAACAAGGGAGGGAAATCCACAAAAATCGAAGTCCAAAGACATGGCCAAAACGAGAACACAGAAAACAACGGCGCCAGACACAAAACAATGACGTTAGACAGACACAAAGCACAGAAATAGAAATCAAAACATTCAAAACAAAGACACTCACAGCGTGAACTCCAGTGAAACTGAGAGTGACATCATGTGCTCCGGAAGGGTAAGCATGTTCTGCTCTGTTAACAGCACCCGTCATACTGTGAGTGAGTCGATCCAGGAAAATGTCAAAGTCGGTAGTCAAATCCGGGAAGACATGAATCTAGCTGAAAATTGCCACTTCCATTTGAGATACTGACACGTCATATCTTTCAATGATGTTATAGTGACGGCCATAGAATTTCATGAGGGATGAAATTAACATAGGTTGAACAAATCCCTGACTAAGCAGCTTTTGCGACAGCGTTTTTGCTCTGTTCAAAAAATCTCTGTACAAACTACACGCTCGACAGTAACGAAGCAACTGTGAAATGTACACTCCATAGGCTGGAGAGGTAGGTATATTGCTGCTTAGAAAGGGAAAGTTCACAATTGGGAAATCAAAATCATCACGCTTGTCATATAGCTTAGATTTCAAACGTCCATCTTCGTCAATATACAATAAAAGATCTAGGTACGAAGCTGAGGTAGGTGTTTCAGTTGTTTCTTTAATCTCAAGCTCATTGGGATAGATCTGATGTAAATACTCCTTAAATTTATGGTTATTAAGAGAAAGTACATCGTCTATGTAGCGGAAGCTGAAATTAAAGGACTGGGCTAAATGTTCCTGTTTTCTTTGAATACGCCCTTGTAAAAACTTAGTCTCGTACGAGTAAAGGAAAAGGTCGGCTAAAAGCGGCGCACAGTTGGTTCCCATGGGAATCCCTATTGTCTGTTGGAAAATACGACCTCCGAATTCGACAAAAATATTGTCGATCAAAAATTCTAACATTTTGATTACGTCAGTCTCAGTGTACTTCATGTTTGAATCAGTGTTGTTTTTAACAAAATATGTCTGGTCTTTCCCTATACTGTGGATGTACTTTTATTCGTGGACATCAATTTTCGTGGTTTTCCTAAATATCAGTATTTCGTTGGTTCTTAAATTCGTGGTTTCGACTTCCATGCATTAAAACTCTAGGGAAAAAAATGAGTTTCGTTGGGAACTTAATTTCGTGGTTTCAGCCAACCAATGACGTAATTTTCATGGAGGTTGGAAAGAGTTTTTACTACAAGGGGATCTTCAAATATACTGGGATTTCTGGATTTCATTGTTGTTACGTCTTAAAACACATGTACAGTATAACAAAATTAACTATTTATGATAGAACTTGAGTACTTTTGTATTGGAAGCCAATGGATCAATGCCGCTGCTGGTGAACAAGAGGTTCCCGAGGGTATTAACCAGCCAAAAAGTTAGGCTTGTGTGACATGAAAATTGTACTATGCGGGTTAAAGAAATTTACTGTTTTTATCAATTAATTCTAACCCCCTCAAAATACTAAGTCTTCATTTCGTGTATTCCACACGGTGGATGTCTTTGGTACTGGATTTGGCCTACTATTTTGATATTTTTGGTACTTCTTTTGGACTATTTTTTAATTATGGCTTTTCATATTATTTGACCCTAATGTTGCTGGTGAGAGGTTACTATACGAAACACAACTCGTGTGCAACATAGCAAAATTAACTGTTTTATATATATTTATAGCTGTCTCCAAATAAGAAAAAACACCAACAATATATGTTTGGCAGGTAAATTATATAAATGGGTAGTACTCTACATATGTTTGATAAATTAACATCATCAAACAAGATATAGTTAAATATGTTGCATACATATTGTAAAAGTATCTGGGCAAAAAGCTATAGGCAATGGCCTGTCCATTGATTTAAGCATATATCCAAGTTTGAAGGAACTAATAATGTAAAGATAATATAGCTGTCATCTCTTATACTGATTTTTCATCCATTGTTAGTTTTTTCTTAACACTGACCTTGACTGCCAGTTGACAGACTTTTTCGACATGTTTCAGATTATTAATTTTTAAGGTTCCAAAACTTTAGTCGGACATTTTCATAATATTTCAGATTTTTATGAGTAGTAAAGAGAGTTTTTCAGCCCCAATTAAATGGACCAAAAGTGGACCAAATCGATTAATTAGCTACGGAGACCCTAAACTGGTGCAATATCTATTTATAGACCAACCTGTGCAGCCCCTAAAAATGGAACAAATCTATAGATAGCCCAAGTATCTAAGTAGACAAGCAGACTGAAAAAATGGACAAAATCGATGAATAACCCATCTTACGCATACCCTAAAATGAACAGTTATCTTCTCCTATTAAATTTGTCACAAGTCTCCATAAATACCAACCCTACTCTTTGATTAAATGTATTTGTCAGAAATGTAACTCAAAAATCTTTCTGAAAATCTGACCAAATATCTTTCTACCAACACTCTAACCTAGACCAAAACACAATTTTTATCTAACCGTCCTTGATAAAATAATATAAGAAATAATCTCAATTAAAAAACACAATCCCTGATAAAATATCCTTAACTTAATATAAAAAAAATATCCATTTATCATTGAAAATAAAACTTATCCATCTCTCCTTGATGAAAAAAAAACTAAGAAAAAAAAATCGATCAATCAACACAAAATAATATTTTACTCTCTCAATATGATATAAATCATAATATCCGGACCTAATCGGATTTGACTCAACCCTGGATTGAATCACTGATAGTGTGACGAGTGCCGCTAGCGGAAAAAGACATGCTTACATTGCCATACATCACGAATCGGAATTACAAAACGATCGTCTGAGAGTGTGTTGTTTTAAGGACGATCACGTCTACTGTATTATTCATGTTCGAAAAAAGACACTATAATAGACCATAGAAGTCACTGACAATTCAAGCCAGCCACCCTCAACAAAACAAAAACACCACCATCACGACCCACCAACCAACCACCACCATTTATCATTACCACCACCAACACCACCCAACAACCATCACTACCATCCACCATCACCACCACCATCCTGCACCATCACCACCACTACCACCACCACCACCCACCAACCATTACCACCATCCACCATCACCACCACCACCCATCAACCATCATCACCGCCACCTTCAACACCCATCCACCACCACCACCACCGTCACCATCAGCATTGAAGAGAGACAGTTACCATTTTCGAATCTATAAGAGGACATCCTGGATACTCGGAAATCAACCAAGATGCATTGTCCACTCTGTTATGCTGCTTTTTCCAGAAGAGACGCCATGTTGAGACATTATCGAAGGAAGCATGGAACTGAATTATCTCAAAAACCACCCCCATCAACAACAACAACAACATTACCACCAACAACACCATCACCACCAACACCACTGATGGACAGTTTCCGTTTTCGACATCCTTTTACCATGATCGTGTGGGACCTGCGTTTTGTGGCAAAACGTATTTTGTGTAAAAAAATTTGTTGCAGAAAGTCAAAGAGAGGGTCGATACAGTACCAGAGAGAATCGTTTGGCTCTATCGTCGATTGCAACTCCTTTACGACGAGATTCTTGAAACGGTGGTTCCGGGAGAGGAGTTTGTGAAAGCGATACCGTACGATCTCGACGGCGATCGCTATTTTGATTCTCGTAAAAAGAACATGATCGTGTTAGACGTGTACCAAAGACAGAAGAATTTACAATCTGTTCACAGAGGGATTGCATCATCGGAATCTCTCGGTGGTGACCATCCATCAGAAATTGTATTTGGGAAAAGTTTCACCTCAGAGAAGAAACTCTCACTATTTGATCCTCTTTAACAACCCCATAGACTGCCAGTCGGTTGATACGCTAGGTTAGCAGAAGAATAATTCCAATTTGATATGTTTCTTTAAAAAAGTGACGAAAAGACCCTATGAATACCTGTTAGTAGACCTGAAAACCACTAAACCACTACGCCTGAACACTTGAGATTGCGAGGCGGTGGTGGCAAGCAAGCAGAAACAACAATGCCAAGAATATACCCTACAATATGGAATCGAATGAATCCCAAGACACAGAAACAGACAGAAGTGAATCGGACATGGAATCGGACAACGAATTAGAAGATGTTGAAATGAATGACAATGACCTATTGGACTGTAAAGACTGTTTACTGGTGTTTGCCAATGACTGGGGAATTGAAAAATATCTGAGACGCGGCTGTCCGGAGGACCGACCGCGCAGTTTCGTGGTCAACACCGATCCTTGTGCCTGTGAAGGGACGCACCGTGTCACCTTTGATTTTCCCTTAGACGGACCCGCCGATTTTTTTATTCATTCGGATGAGCACCAGAAACCTATCATCCCGACTTCAAAAACATGTTGATAGCCAACGGACCCAAATATATCTTCAACAAAGTGCGCGTGCAACCCTAGAACGGTGATGGCTGTGTCCTGTACTGCGTTCATTTAAAAAAATTCAGGTACGAGAATGTCACCATTGAGAATATCGTCAACGAACTCTCTGAACATGACCCTTCAGAGGTCGAGACCGCTTTGAAGTGCATTTACCAATGAAAATAGAAATGTTACTTTGTAAATGTCATGAAAAGGGGGGGGGGGGGGTNATCGTGAATGAATTATTAATCTAAAAACACTAAAAAAAATATAATACTAATGAAAAGAAGAGGGAAAAAGAATAAAAAAGAAAAAACATCAGAAAAAACACTGATGAATAAATTTTAGAAAAATAATGAAAAAATACTTCAGAAAAAAATAACACCGATAAAAAAGCATCAGAAAAAATGAAACTGATGAAAGAACATAAAAAAATGATACTAATGAAAAAGGTAAAAAAATTACTTCGAGTAGAAACACTTCCTCGCAGTGGAGTCTGGAAACACTCTAATTTATAATGAATGGTGTGGCTAAGAATTCTACAACTTAAGTATTAAATGAAACTAATTGATTCCAAATAATTGGTGCTTAATCGGAGCGGTTTCTGGTCCTTTTTATCTGGTGCATTTTATCAGTTTGTTTGATAAGAATAATATAAAAAAGTTTAATAGTATGGCAAGTTTAAACAGGTATTAATATATTTAGCCAGGGTTATTAAAACATGATGTTTTAGGACATTGTTAACGGTTTTGTAATTCCGTACACATGTACAGCGATTGTCAAATCAATGATGGGAACTATAAATATTTGATACCCACGTGCGTTGTTAATAATTGGCTATAATTGCTTTGTGGTCGATTTGTTTGAGTTTATATCTGGTCAATATTTTCATTACACGCATGCTGTGCATATGGATATTATGATTCATATCATTTTAAGAGAGTAAAATATGATACTGTTTGAGTATTTATTGATATTTTTATTTTTTAGTTATTTATATTTTTTTATCAAAAAGAGATGGATAAAGTTTATATTATTTAGATAAAGATATTTTATCAAGGATTTTGTTTTTGAATGAGATTATTTTTATGTTTTTTTTATCAAAGATAGATGGATGATTTTTTTATATTATGAAGATAAAGATATTTTGTCGGATTGTGGTTTCTAATTGAGATTTTTTATATTATTTTTTTTTCAAGGGCGGTTGGATATTTTTTTTTATATTATTTAGATACAGATATTTTGTTGGGATTGTTTTCTAATTGAGATTATCAAAAATATTTTTGATAAAGTTTGTTTTTTATTAGATACTAAGCATATATATGTTTTGTTTTGGTCTAGGTTATGGTATTGTTAGAGAGATATTTGGTCAGATTTTCAGAAAGATATTATATTTTAGAGTTCTACTTTTGACAAATATATTGATCGATTTGGCCCGCATGTGGTTATTTTATGGGGGGGTGAAAACCTCTCTCTATACTACTTTTGTGGCAAATAAATTAAAAAAAAAACATAACACCTTAATTAGCTGTAAATTACAATTCGATGCAACGGTCCACAAGGGAACTGATCAAGAAAAACACAAATGACAGACTAAAGACAATGATAGGAACTCGGGACACGTGGACTTGGCACATGTACTAGCAAAAAGCCAAAGCCATCGGTAGATTTTGAACCAGTTTATTAGTATCCTTGTCAAACTACTATAAAAACATACCACAGGTAGAATACTAACTACAAGAGCACAGTCTTGAAAAAGAAATTAATGAGACCAAACGTATAAGATAGGTCAAGGAGTGTTTGGCGACTCTGAATTTGGTGGCAGTGAATCCAGAATCAGAATACTTTTGTCTTTCAAGGGAGGTAGGTATATATTTTGGTATGCGTTGTCATTTAAATATTTTAATTTCAGGACAATTTTGTCTCCTCAGACAAGCTTACCCCTAAGGACAAGTCGTGATTAACAATAAGTTCGAGAAAGATAATTTCAGTCGTATATCATGTGTATAAGATATGAATAGCGTACCTGATGTTAGAATGTTGCGAGTTACAACTACTGATACAAGGCAACCGATAACCAAAATTCCTGTTAAAACCAATGCTATAATAACTCTTGATATTTCTGAAAAGATTGATTTCTTTTGTGTTTCATGGTTGTCTGCACTGGTTGTAGTGACTGGTTCTATGTAAATAGGTTCATATGTTGCCTCCATATACCCATTTTCAGAGCCACCATTCGTACTTTCCCGATAATTGAATCTAACTCCTGTTGTTGTATTCATACTAGTAACTGTACCTGTGGACAAAAATTATCTGATGTGTAAAAAAAATTTGAAACAACAAAATTCAGAGTTACTGTTACATGTTTGTAATTTAGTTTATGCCAATGCGCAAAATGAATTCAGATTCGCCCAAAAAAAGGTATTATGGCTGATACGTTTATTAATATTAACACGTCGAAAGTTAATAGATTGCCGTCACAAATTGGTTGATAAGTCATGTAACACTCTCGTAACCTGTGACTGACTTCTTTTACAATCGACAAGATCTAGGTCACTACATCTCATCTTGGCTGATAAATTGACTGTTTACTGTTACTGTTATACTGACCATTCTGTTTATAGTACTAACATCTCATTGTTTTATTATTCCAAGTTTACTTGCAGTTGACTCGTTGAGTGCCCTGTGGTTGTTTATATGTCGTGATTGACTTTATGAGTGCCTTGTGGTTGTTAATATGTCGTGATTGTCTTCAATGAGTCTTTTTATTTGGAAGAGAGTACAGCAATTGTAAAACCACTTTTCCAATTAATTTTATGTTTGTTGATAATCCCGCATCCATGACGAAAGGGATACATATATGTAGCGATGTTCGACTTCTGGCAATGAATTCCTTTCATACTCGTGTTAGGAGCCGTCTTGAACTTACTGTGAGGTTTGAGCAATATCTTATTCGCCTTGATACAAATCAAATTTCACTCTGGAAGCGTGTCAATAAAGCTTTTCGTTCGATAATTACTGTGTCTTGATGTTTCAAATGACGTTGTTGGGTCAAAATGTTTAATTTGTGTATCATACCATTCCAAATTTTGAAAATGACTCAAATAAATTTGGAAATTCTTGTATGGTAAAAATGAGTATCCTTATGTGAATGCACTCTCTTTTATTAATTTCAATAATTTTAAATGAATTAAAGTCTGTAGACAGACAGGACAACTCGATACAAATGTCAAAATCACGAATTTTGGTGAGAACCGTGAATTTTCGAATATAAAAAAATGACAAATTTTAAAAAGTTGAAAATTGCAGAAAATGCTCATTTTATACACTGTTCAAATGTTCTCTTTGATGTGATCAGTGGTTATGCTCACGTTTCGAGACGAAAATGAAGATACAATTTTTGAAATAAAATGATCCTTAACATGTTTTGCCAAGTATATTTCACCTTATTATAATTATGTATATGTACACACTCAAAGAATATGTAATCATGACAAGCACTAGCGTAATGAATGTCGGAAAGAACCACGCATTCCCTGTTAGACACTGAGAACAGTTATGTTTTTTTTTAAATATTTTTCAAATTAAATTATCATGGTCATAGTTTTTACTAAAAGGAAATGTTATGCCACGTTATCGATGTTCACCTTTTATTTAATGAATATGCATGTAATATCTTTTTAATTTCTGAGATTACAGTAAATATGACTTTGTCTTTGTGATTTGTAACACCTTGGTCAATGAAATTTTTATTTTATTTTTATAAAGGTAATTTGTAATTGTAGTGTTAGGAAAAGATATAACCACTGGGGCCGAATTGCAAATCGAGAATTTCCTCATTTACGTGAATGGCATTTAATTTCTATAAATGCGACTCGATTAAATGCCTGATTGACGTCAATAACAAATTAACTGCAAAAAGGTGCACATTGATGCTAATAAGGCATTTAATCGAGTCGCATCTATAGAAATTAAATGCCATTCATGTAAATCAGGAAATTCCCGATTCGCACTTCGACCCTAGTGATAACCAAATATGACATTTTTTGGATATTTTTCTTCAATATTTCTTCTTGATCGGCTTGCAGCGACCAATGCACAAAATATAAGTCAAATTCAGTCAAACACAACAGAAGTAAACACTTGAATTTTGAGAAAAAATACATACAAACAATATAATAACCAATTGATAATATGGTTAATTGTTCAGTATTTTTAGACGGCATAGTTACAGTAATGAGAATATAGGATATGTTGGAGATACTCCTTGGAATATAGGATATGTTGGAGATACTCCTTGGAATGTTGGAGATACTCCTTGCTAATATTTCTAAAATGATCAGTTACAGATTTACTTAGTTAGACAATGAAAGCTGTGAAGGTGCCAAGCAAAATTATTTTTCTTTATTGTGTAGATGACTATTTTGGCACCTTATGCCTCAAATATGCAGATTATAATCAGTCAATTGGAAGACCAAAGATGAAAAGTACCTTATCAAAGAAACAATTGAGAGCTGCCAAAACGCAAAAATCTGCTAAGGACTATATATATAGGAGATACTTGTTGCTAATACTGAAATATTGTTATTTTTCAAATGATCGGCTTTTGAGCCAGCATCGAAGTAATGGACATCTGGGTTGGTGAATATATCCGGGGACTAACAGTCCACCAACAGAGGCATCGACCCATTGGTAGTAAAATAAAACAAAATTCCTTGTATTTCCGCATATGGCCATTCGGTAACTTATGCTACTTTTATAAATGAGGAATGAACAAATAAAGGGATATGTCACCATGAGACCTCGCTATGACGATAATGAGGAATGACGTCATTAAAAGAACAGAAACTAAACATTATACAGTTATTTAATGCATATGAAGGCAATGGACTAGAATATTTTGCCCAAGGTGTCAGAAATCCCCATGTGTTCTATTGCCCGAGGCCATCGGCAATAATAAATAATATAAATAATTTTATAAGGTAATAAACTGAAATAGTGATCATTTGAACAGGAAATGCACAACCAAAAAAATGGTAAAAAATACACGCCACTTTACAAGTACTATTCAATATGTATTCTACCGTGTGTTGCGGTAAAAGAATCAGAGACTATTCTGGGGCCGCTTCGAAATTCGAGAGGATGACAAAAGTTACAATGTTTAGAACGTTGCAACTGATAAATGTGTCCCTAATAGAGATTTTGTATATTGTAAGTATAGAAACGTATAAATGTATCGACGTATGTATCTGCTGTATCTAGGATAATACCAAAGCATAGCCCGCAATCCCGATAGTCGATATTGTTTGCAACGAAAGATTCACGAAAGACATTTTTTCAAGTACCGAAATATAATATTATGAAGGTCACATAATATATGAAGCAAATTGTTTTATACAGTAACATGTCTGCTGGTTAAAATGATCGAAAATCATTATTGTAAGAAATAAATAAATAGATGAATCACATCGTTTTATACCGTCACATATCGAACACACACTTTCTATAACTGTTACATATCGAACACGCCCCTTGATTAACTATTACATACGTTTGCACGAGTCACTGTATCATGGGCTGAATGGTAAATGCCCGATGAAGTCAATTAAAAAATGAACAGATCAGTATAATATATAAGTAAATAAAAGATTTAAAGTCCAATAAATTATATCAGAAATTTGATACTTTTACACACAAAATTTTACATATACCGAACCAAAATAAATGGTCAACAATTGAATGACAATTGAATGACTTCGCCTTGATAAATTACCTCAAAGAAAATTTATATTTTGAAAGACACTTATATTATAAGAATAAGCCATTACAAATTGCAAATACTTGCTGGGACCCCATCGATCCACTTCTCTACTAATTTGTTTATGTATGTTTGTTAAGTATTTTTTATAACTAGATCTGAAAATTACGGTATATCCTGTCCGCAAACAACCTTTGTTATTATCCTTTTTAAAATTCTATGTTGTTTAAAATCAAACCTTAAATTAATTAAAACGCTATAAACTTTGTCATAATTCTATGTTCATAAATTAATGCATGCTTTACTCATTTGTCAATAATATTGCAGAATGTCATTATACCAATAAAACATTACAAAAAAAAAGTAAATAAAAGATTATTAAATTGTCATGTTGGAAAGCCTGATATTAGGTAAATTGTGTATGTTGCGTTGGAAAAGGGGGAAAGACTTCTTTTCATTGTTGTTGTCTCCCCATATAGATTGATTTCAATTGACTGTGTTCTTTTTAACAACATTCAATATCAGCAAAGTATGGTAGGAATTTCCATGCATGTCACTGGATTTTTCGAGTTCCCACATCCTTCGTTCCTTCGGTATTCTATTGCTCTTGTCAACCATTTTTAACAAAAACTCAATCACAATACTCCTAAGTTGGTCCTCTTTAAAATCGAATCTGCAAGTCCACACTTCTTCAAAGGTGGCTGCTAGCGGGCAACATATTTTAACATTGGACCTTATTGGTAAACACTTCAAAGATCTTTTTAGAAAATACTAGTCCAATTTAACCAAACTAAGGGACCGACCATTTAACCTGAAAGGGGGGTGGGGTTATGGTTTTTTTTCTGGACAGAAATTTTTTTTCGCGCGAGGCGCGCGCCTTTTTTTCAAAGTTAACATTATTGTTTTGGGCAGAAAGCCTTCAGAAAATATTTTTTTATCATTTTGGCAGCCAAAATATTTTTTTCACATAAAATCAGCTCCAAAATATTTTTTTACAAAAAAAACATAGCCCCCCGCCCCCTTTTCAAGTTAAATGGTCGGTCCCTAAGTCAATTGACCTAAAATAGTCCCTTCTAAAAAGATATTCGACAGATCCGACCGTATCTCATATAAGATGGAGATGGTACCAGTGGTGATATAGTTTAACATTGGACCCTACAGAAAACACATTTAATCAGAAACCACCAGTAAATTACAACCAAACTCAGTAACAATGGTCCTTCCAGAAAAAGGGTATACGGTATGTCAGTACCCCAAGATCATCCAAGATGGCCGCAATTGGAACAATCAACTAGTTTAATATTGGACTCTCTTGGAAATGTCATTCATATCTTTATGTTTCTCAAAGCCAAGCTGAGCTTTACAGGCTGTGAAGATCCTCTTTTTTGTCACTCAGCCTTCCTCTCCTCATTTAGGATTTTATTAATTTTCACATTTTCAACCACAAAAAGTTATCATCTCAGCTATAAATTTAAAAAAAAAAATGGCTTGCCAGTATTGTCTTTTCCTAAGCATGACATATAGATTGAGTCTGCGATATATTGGCTTGAACCGGACGACGGACAAACAAAATTTCGCTTTGCTGTCGGATAGGTGGGGTTGATGATGGTAACAATAGGTATTACCCCTGGGTTGTCACCCTGTCAAATGATTTCTGTTACATGTAAAACATCTCAAATTGTTTTTTGTGAACGTCGTTTCTTTGTTCAAATCAAAATCAAGATATATTACGATATCACAAACTTTTTTTGTAATTACACACTTTAATCGGTTATCATAAAAAGAAAATACAATCCATGCAGATATAAATAGCACATAACTTGTTGCTGTTGTTTTCATACTGTTTTACTACCTAAAATTATGACCATTCAAATTCTGTCTTGTTTTCGCTCTTTTTTCGGTGTCTATCAATGCATCAGACATTAATGTACAGTCTATAATTGATATTTCCATAATTTCAAAACTTTTTACTTCTATTTAATCTCAGTCATTCTTTTAAATTTTGGACACATTGAATAATTCATAAAGCCTGCATTCATCTTACTACATGTATATGTCGGCCTCCACGACTTTTTTCAATATGTGCGTAAATTTATTAATGTGTGTATCATCTTATTCAC